>JAQQRF010000823.1:0-31223 GCA_030523145.1 Trissolcus brochymenae | reverse complement strand
CGTTCTCCATGAAAATACATCTTTCAAAAAAGTTGTGTGCATAGCGCACAACTCTCAAGGGTACGACGCGATTTTCCTCCTACGCCACATTATCGAAACACAACGCAAAGTTGCACAGTTGATTTTGAACGGTACGAAAATCATTCAGATGATTTACTCTGAGAAAATCGTTTTTATCGACAGTCTCCACTACTTCCACATGGCGCGAAGCAAACTCCCTAAAGCATTCGGATTTCCCGAAGAGAAAGGTTACTTTCCACACCTTTTCAATACTCTATCAACACAAAATTATGTAGGGCCCTTACCGGACAAGAAATTTTATTCTCCCGACCAGATGAACACAGTCGATCGTCAAAAGTTTACCGAGTGGTACGACCACCTCTTTTCACAAAATTACGTTTTTGATTTTCAAAAGCAAAATTGTCCACTATTGCAAAATGGATGTGACAATTTTGGCGTCTGTCCATTCACGGAAGCGTGCACAATCGCGTCGGCTTGCAATAGGGTTCTACGTAAAAATTTTCTACCTGCAAACAAGATCGGGCTGATTCCTCGTGGCGGGTACAGACTCGTGGATCGTCAGTCAGCGCTGGCTCTGCAATGGTTGGCGCTGCGTGAAAGAGCTGACAACGTCACGATTCAACACGCCGCGCGTGGTCGCGAGATTCGTTTGTCCGTCGGCGTTCGTGTAGACGGGTATGAACCGTCCACAAACACTGTTTAACAGTTTCACGGCTGTTATTGGCACGCGTTGTTACACGACGGGTCAAGCTAGTCTCCTGTATTTTGATACCGATTGTACGATCTATGTCAGTAGACCGGGTGTTTGCGACATTAAAACAGGTACACATTTAGGGGATATGGTTTCCGAGCTCGCGACGGGAGAGCACATAACCATGTTCTGTAGCACAGGTCCGAAAGCATACACGTACACGGTGCGTAACACGTCCGGCAAGACGAGAATAGTGTGCAAAATAAAAGGCTTTTGTTTCAATTATAAAAACCTCAATTCAATCAATCACACCGTTTTTGAAGAATTCGCGAAAAGAATACGTACAGAACCAGTTGTCCTGGTGAACGACAACATTTGTCACACTCCGTTTTACAATATCGTCACCCGTACGGAGACGAAGACGGTCAAGCGGGTGCTAAAAAAATCGCGACCCCACGGTGAATTTTATTCACGACCTTTTGGCTATATGAGCGATGCTGAATGAAAAAATGTATAAATCAGCGTGTAAATATGTTTTGTACACTCTGTATAGATAATGATAAGCACAGTGTGAAAATTTGTAATATAGCTGTAATTAAATTCCCTAATAAAACAACTGCCACGACATCTTTGATTCTTTTTATTTGATTTCTGTTTCCTTTTCAATATATATGTATATATGAAGAGGGGGGCTATGTGTTGGTAGCGATTGCGCTGTCGCCGTATGCGGGCGACACGACCGTCGTGAACTATTTGAAATATAAAATAATTCTGATGACCAAGCATTTTTATATGTCCGACTGACTGGTATGACACATTATACCTCAAAATATTTTGAGGTTATGTGCCATACCGGTCAACATACTACTAATGTGTTTTTTTATGCTAAAATCTTCAGTTTTTAATACAATATCTCAATTTGTTAAACTATATTGAATATTTCAAAAAAATTTAGTTCCTACTCGAGGTCTAGCTTAACGTTAGCACCAATTAGGACATTTACCTTTGTAAAGCTGCTTGCGTCCGTCTAACAATTGGCGAACGGATTGTCGGTGGTATCGGGCCGACACCAGGGCAGCGAAGCACAGTGGCAATTATTTCCGGTGGTTATATATATTGATATTTTATTCAGAAAAACAATTTCAAAGATCAGTTTTATTTTCGAATAACTGCTTAGTCTTTTATGGATTGTTCTTTTGTATTGGTCAGGTTTTTATTTATTTCGTGATTTTTAGGGTTTAAATGTAAAGACACAAGTCCCGTCCGACGGTACAAAGCACGCAACGAGGGACATTCGGAGAACATCATTCCCTGAGAACGAGAAGCTCTGGGGCTCACTGAGAATCACCTAGGGGCTGCTACCTAGGAGCATCGAACCTCTCTGACCTTCGAACACACTATGGCTTCCAATATTGGCCAAATGTTGGGGGAACAAAGGCGATGAGCCACTGCAAAAGCAAGTCGCTCACGAAAAAGCTACTCAAACTAATGGATTCCAAATTCAAGCCGGAAGGTGTGCGTTACCGACCCCTAAGTACCACGGACAGTGAATGTGCGGAATTCCTTCTCAGAATAGGCCCACCGGTAACCAGCGTTTAGCCTGCCGTCATTCGGATCTGGAAACATCTTGCGGTAAAGGGAAATTCTTTGAGATGTCCTGAGATTTTGAAGAATCTCGAGGAGGGGAAAATAGATCGTGAAGATCAATCTCAGGGTACCGTTACAGGGAAAGTCATTGCCCGCCTTAAAGTTACGGCCCTAACAGAAATTTTCGGCGATATGATGGAAATTGCGACATTTAAAAAGTTGAGCAGAGGAGAATCCAAAAGAAGAATTCCACCAACGACACCTGGTGGCAATGAACAACTGAAGATAGTGTGAAATGGGAAAGAGAGGGGATGAATTTCTGGGTAGCGGAATTTTGAAGCTAGCTAGGTATTTGAGGTACGGATTTTGGAAACAACGGGAGAGTCCTACAAGTGTCGTAGGATGGGACCAAGCATAGGGACAAGATCGCACCCTGTTTATTGTACGTTTTTCTGCGCTGCGGAACTTTGGATTGAGTGTGTTTTGTAATTTTGCGAACTATTTGCTCGACTAATGTTCAATATCTTGCCGTTCGGCGAGAACTTTTTTTAATTTTTTAGTTTCCAGTTTTGGATCATATATTCAAAGAAAATTTTATCGAGGCCATTTTTTTATGTAGTTGACTTCAGAATTCGTTCAGATTTGTAGTTGTAAAATTAAAATTCCAAAATTGTTTAATTGTGTGAATTAAATGAAATAAATATATAATAATGAATAAACCATTTTTGAAACTGCTTATTGTGCTGCTACGCCGCTTGTAGAGCCCCGGCGTATTTTGGTTTCGTTATGGTATCGTAAAGTACGAATTGTAGACACGGGGTGATTGGTAATAATTTGACAATTTGCCGTACTTTCACAATTTTCCGAAAGGATTGGTAACGTTTAACAATTTTTTGGTTCCTGCGGTATTGTTTTTGTATCGAATAACGAATTTTGTTAACAAGTGTGACACAATTGCGTTTGAATAATTTTGTAATTAATTCATTCAAAAGAGAATGTCGCGTAACGAATCTACCGTGGTTGCTGTTCGGTTTTTGGTATTTGTATATGAGTTCATTATTTATTTTGTAATGTTTATGGTATTACTATTGAAAAAATTCCGTTGCAAACAGATGCAATTTCTGGTGATATTGTGTATTTATTTGATATTTTGTCAATAGAATAAACCAGAATTTATGTGCATTTGAAAAAACTTATTGAACCGGAAAACAGACTATCCTTACTTGTAGTTTTCTCTTCAGATAAGACCAAATTAATTCCGCTTGAGCAAAAGAAAAAAATGTTTTTAGAATTAAAGTCTAGTTGAAATTAGTGTCAAAGTACGGTGTCGTCTAAATTATTTTAGAGACTGGCGTTCCCGCAGTTTGTAAATCTTGACAACGGTCAAAATTTAAATTTTAATTCATAACAATTTCAAATTTCGATACGTTACACCTTAAATTAAAGAATTAATTTTCAAAGATATAAATGAATGAAATTCTAGCTTTGCAAGATACGCAAGTCGCAACAATAACTGTTACTTTAATTGTAAAAATATTATGAATATGTTATCTTTGATGGTTTAATAATAGAATGCTAGTTTACAAAGTTGGTGAAGTAAGAGTCATTAAAAATAAACAGTTTAATTTTGACAGATATTTTGGTGGACTAGTTCTTGTCGATATAATTTTTTATTTCTTTTTTATTTAATGCTACATAAGATTATTACAGTGTTCTAATTGTTTCTTAATTTGTCAGCGTTGCAAGCCGAAAGAAGTTGCAGTTCGAAATTAACATCGATGAGTCTGTTACATTCCGACAGATTACACATAGTTGCATACGAAAACAATCTTTTCACTGGAACCGATGAAGGTAATGGAGTGTTGTACAAACGAAAAGTAGTTTTACGGATCGTTTATCGATCCGTCACTTCTTGCATCGACCGCGCTGCCCTGAGGGCTGTTTGAGCGGATCGATGCGAGAGTTGATTGGTCGCGCAGGCGCGATGCGATGTCGACGGGCGCCAGCGAGTGGCAGCGCCCTTGACATCATTCTATTTTCGTTCAACGAACCTGCCACTTGTGCTCCATCTTGTTTTGGTTTCCGCAATCGCACTGATTTTGTAAGTACGCGTGTGAGCGGCCCTCGATCGCTTCCGAGGCATCATTTATAGTGTGTGATTGTGCGCGTGTGACTGAAGCGTGTGACCGATTGAAGCCCGGGGAGATGCTGCCAACCGGGCGGATGCACCATCACCGCCTATTGGTGTTGGGACCCATGTAAAGTTGAGCCTTACGGCCCACATTCTCTCTTGGCGCGTCTCTCTTTTCACGTTAGTCCGTTTCCCGTGTTTTGGCTTCTGGCTCTCCCAGCCAGGAGCAACCCGCGATCCTAAGTCTCTCTCTTGCTCGTCTCCTAGAAGTAAGGTTTATTTTCAAGGGCACTAGGCTTGTATTTGATTTTCTGGCAATGTGGCAATCTCACTAGAAGACATTTCAAATAAATTGCGTTCTTTTGCCTCTTCATTTGACCTCCCTATCCCCGCTTGTCTGAGTAGCACGCGAGTCACCTCTAGAGTCTCGTATTCCCGTCAATCTTTTTCCTTTGTTTGTTGTTTAGTTTTGTAATTTTTGTTCTCAAACGGGAGATCCGGACTCACGCCCGAGCCGTGCTTGCCGATCCCTGCTTAAATTTGCATAAAGTGTGGTTTAATTTAGACGCGAGGTTGGCCGTTATTCTCAAACGGCCTGGCACCCGCCCGTGTCCAATTACGTTCTATCCAATAACCGGTGCTCGGCTCAGGTGAGAACCGAGCCGGGGCAGAGCACCGTGTTACAATTCGGCGCCGAACGTGGGGCTATCTTCCGAGGATTCAAGTGTGCCATTTGCCACCGAATCAAAGCCGTTTGGTTCCGTGGTAACCCGCCCCCGATTTCATGCAAATATCTGTTTCTTTTTCGGGGCATACCCGAGGGCGTACTGGGTAGTGCATATGGCTACCCGAAAGCCACCCTGGCCTCGTGGACGAGCTTTTCTCGACCACATTCCATTAAAAAATTTTAAGAAGCACTTAGCCTTTTGTTTTGGAAAATATAAATAGACATTGTTAGTGCTAGGTTCTTAAAATTTGTAAACATTGTATTCCTAAACAAAAATACTGTTTTATTTTGTTTCAAATGAAGCGTACGTTGTGAGTTTTTCATAAAATTAAATATTATTTTAAATATTCAGGTTCAAAACTATTCCCCATAGACAGGTCGTGGAAAAAAGAAAAAAACTGACCTATCCCACACCTGTCACATATGTTAGAGTGAGAGAGAAAGAAACTTTAGTAAGCCGCGCCGGATCTCGGAATTTCTTTCGATTCCGGGCATCCGAGAGAGAAGGCAAAGTGGAAAGAGGAAAGTTTCTCGATCAGGACTGAAACTACCGCCGAGGATTTTCTGCTCCAAATCGCGGAGAAAAGGGACGGTCCGGGCAAATCAGTTCAAATGTCTCAGTCCCATTGATTCAGCCTGTGGAATCGCTGAGGTAGATGACCTCTAGTATCAGCAGGTCAAGGACATCCTTGAAGACATGAATAAGGCATAGAAATAGTTGCAGGTTGCACCCCCCTCATTGAACACCGGGTGGACACCCAGGGCCATAGACCAATCCGACAAAAAGTCAGACAGTACTCTCCTCGTGTACTGAAGGAGATGCACGACGAGATGAGGAAGATGCTCGCCGAAAGAATCATCGAGCCCTCCTCGAGTGAGTGGGTGATGGTGCGCAAGCTCAATCAAACCTATCAGTTCTGCCTTGACGTTCGCAAGGTAATCAGCGTCGCGAAAAAGGACGTGTATCGCCTCGCAGATATAAATGGCATCCTGAGTATGTTAAGGTCGGCTAGGTATATCTCCACCATTGATTTAAGCCAGGTTTATTTCCAGGTTCCGCTGGAAAAAGGAAGCCGGGCTGTCACGGCATTTACAGTCCCGGGGATAGGATTATTTCAATTCGTGTGAATGCTTTACGGCTTATCTGGAGCACCAGCGACATTCCAGCGCCTTTCTTCCGTCTACGCTTACCTTGACAACATTATTATCGTCAGTCAGCCTTTCAAGGAGCACCTCGTAATTCTTTAGAAGGTCCTCGAATGACTGTCGAGGGTGAGACTGACAATTAACCTCAAGAAATGTCAAATCTGTGTTCCCAAGGTGACATACCTCGAATTTATTATCAACAACAATGATAATGCAGGTCAATCCGAATAAGATTGAACCGGTTCTAAACTTTCCCGCTCCGGAGAATTTATCCTAACTACGAACGTTCCTGGGAATGGCTGGATGGTACCGGTCATTCTCGGTTGGTACCGGGAGAATAAATCGCAGGTTCATTGGAAATTATTCAGAGTTAGTCGAGTTGCTAAATCAACTGTTTCGGGCAGGTCGAGGGTGGAACTTGGGCCCCGAACAGTAGACATCATTAGATGAATTAAAAAATGCTCTGACGACCGCGCCCATCTTAAACTTCCCTGATTTTATCGCCCCTTTTGTGCTTCAGATAGACGCTAGTGGTTTCGGTCTGGGAGCATTACTGACCCAGACTGTCGATGGTCAGGAGAAGGTCATCTCATTTGCTAGTTGCCAGTCACCGAGAGGAAGTGCCCCGCGGTAAAGTGGGCTATCGAGTTGCGCTGTTATCTAGAAGGTTACTTGTTCAAGGTCGTGACAAGTCTTCGCTGGTTGCTTAACCTCAAAAACCATACGGGGCGTCTTGCTCGCTGGGCCTTAGAGCTGCAAAACTATGACTACAAAGTGGTGCACAGTAAAGGAGGTCTGTATCACGTTCCAGACGCACTCAGCCGCAAATTTAAAGATCAGGAATGCGTGGCGGTTGCTGCCACTTCTTCAGACGAGTGATACTTTCGTCGCGTCAAGACAGTACAAAAAAGTGGGGGAAGTGCTTGACAGTGTCAAGCACATCCCCCAGCGACTGCGTGGAATACACGAGCGACTCGTGTGTGCCTTAACAGCACCTTTTGCAGGTTAACTCGAGCGACTCAAGCTTAACCTTTCTCAACCAGGGATAAATCTCCCTGTGGTAGACGGGTCACCCTGTTCCAGGGGCCGTTTTTCCACCGCATCCCCTAGTGACTAGGATGCATGTCAGAGCCCTCCAGCGACTGGAGACCAGCCCTAACCTGGAACACATTGCGGGGTGTGACACCCAGGTGGCACCACCCTCGGTCACCTAACCTAGGTGACCGTTACACAGAGCGACCCCAGCAACAAGGGCAACCGTCAGGACACTACGGCGACCGGAGTCTCGTTCAATCTCGAACGCATTACGAGGTGCGTCACCACGGTAACTACACTTCCGGTCACCTGCCCCAGGTGATCGTTACACCGCGAGCCTTAGTAACTAGGGTAGTCGCAAGGAATCTCCGGCGACCGGAGCTCTTCCTACCTCAAACGTACTGCGGGGTGGTGCACCTAGTGCCACACACCCCCGACTCATCACCAGGGTCGTGAAAGAACACTACCAGCGGCGACCGGTCGGCTAACTCGGCGACGACAGCATTCCGCCACCCGACATCAACCCCGGCGACCGGGTGATCATTGTCCATTCCCCCAAAGAGCACCAGATGGTCGAGTGGCACACTTGCGAGCGACTAGCCCCCACGCACCACAGTTGCGAGTATCAAGCGCCTACGAGCCACACTTGCGAACCGCCAGACCGAGCGCCCCCCAGTGTCGCGAGCAACAAACACCTAGGCGCCACAACTTCAAATGACAATCGGTCACGCGCCATCAGCGTATATCAGAGAGCGCCGTATATTTATAGCACTGTATAAAGTGCAACCAAAAATAGGGAAATTATGGAACATATGTAACGTCCTAACTACATTATTTGTTTAAGGAAATAATAATACCTCCAAACCAAATGTGGAACATAATTTTCATTTAAACTCATAAAAGAAATGATGAACATGACTTACAATTTTGGAAATAACAGGGGTTGTTGAAATGGGTCGCGAGTCGTGGCGGGTGTTGACAATGTTTTCCGTAATCGCGGAGACGAAGTTACCCGCGCACAGATGACTTGGGACTGACGAGTCGGACGTTTCCAAAAAAGACTGTTTTTGGGTATTTATTGTTGATCCAGGTCCGCACAAGGTGGACAAACAGGGTCGTAAACATATAGTCCCCGGAGGTCTTATTTAGGCTAATTAACTTCTGGTGTTGAGATGGGCCTCGACATCTAAAATAATAAAATTGGGAATCGCATTCTTAGTTTTATGAATCTCTTTTTTCGGCGTGACATTTCCCGCGGTCAAATATTAGGAGATGCCTAAGACCCCACCCAAGTTATGCGTAACGGACCGATTTTTACGACCGGCCGGCGTCATACCTTTATTTCTCCCGGCCGTTGATCTACAGAGGCAATACTCGGTTAGCTGATTATTGAGCTAATTAATAGCAGCTGTATTTTTACGATCTTACTTAATTACTTTCTTTATTTTTATTACTAAAACAAGAATTTGTCGAAAACCTCTTAAAAATATTTAATTGTTAATTTAAATTATAATGATAATAACTATGAATATTTGGCGCATCGTTACACATAGAATGTGTAAGGTTTTTTGAAAGCTATATTAGAAATAAATATTTTTACTTGCTATTAATAAAAAAATAAGGGCAGATATTTTCATGATGGATTATACAGCAAAACAATCTTTGCATAATTTCCTTATTGAAAACGATTATGTCAAATTCTGTAAGAACACTTTCGAATTTTATGATACTGAAATAGATACATAATATATTTTTCAATAGTATCGTAAATGTTTCATATTCCATTTTTGTGTATTATTTATAAATTTGTTTAAATTACAAAAAACATTTTATTCCAAGGCTTTTCTGAATTATATGATACTTTGCTGCTTTAACAGCGGCTCATGTCTTCTTCATATTTTTGTTTATGTACAACCATGGTTATAAATATAATATAAATTTACTGAAATTTTATTACGGTTCATAAATTGCATTTTCTGATATTTATTATAAAAAAACAGTTAAACAAATTCATTCACTAGCTTTGGAATATGATTCAGAATTTCTGAAATGTATTTCATTTATTATGAAAAAATTTACATAAAAAAATGAGGTTGTTACTTGTAAATAATGTATTTTATTTATAAGCATATATTATCTCCTCAATAAAAGAGGAACCTCCACAATCATTAAACTTTTATTTTTTATCAAAAAAATTATATTTATTTGAACTAAATAAAAATTTGATTATTCATATTTTGCAGCCTTGACGTGGCGTGGAGGGTCACGTTAATATCAAAAAAATTAATGATCAAAAAGTTCACGCAATACATTAATTTATTCCATCTGTCCCACATGTCATCGTGGATGTAACAGATACTTTGCAAATTCGCATCATTGACCAAGACGGTAATCTCGTAAATTTCAGAGGAGAAACGATCACAATTCGTTTACATGTAAAATCTGTGAAATGGGTATCATTTACGGATCGAAAATCGGTAAAAGTTATAAAACGTACTAACCATGGAAGGCACCAGTCAGTCCAACAAGTCGCATAGCAACAAGCCGTTAACATTGAAGAACTCAAAGTTTTCGCAAAGCTTCGGGTTACGATTAAAAAAAATTGTACTTCTTAAAAATACTAATTTTTTGCAATGGCAGGACTAGAACTTTTGAGAACTTAACCTCCGATTCATTTTAATGAGTCAATCTAAAATTTTGATATTCATTCACAGCAACATTATACAACAACATTGCAATTGTTGAAGTTTGCATTGCAATTCAGCAACAAGATTTGTACGTTTTACCAAGAAAAAGCTCATTGCATATCAGTGGAGGGTTATTGAAAGCTGATGAAACCAGTGCTCCTGCTAATACAAGTTTTGTTAATAACGGATTATTGCAAGAAATACGCTATGAAATGAATGGTGTGGAAATAGATCGCAATAAAAATGTAAGTATTACTAGCCTCATGAAAAGATACGTTCCAACAAATCAGAGTCAAAAATCTTATGGAAAATGCAAATTTCATTGAAGTAACGTAAACAAATGAAATTTTTTATGCTAATGGGTATTTTGATTTATCAATTCCTCTAAGGTTTCTTCTAGGCTTTGCAGAAGACTATCATCGTGTAATTGTGAATGCTAAACATGAATTGATATTAGTAAGAGCGAATGATAATGATAATGCTATTTCACAAACAGAAAACGAAGATTTTAAAGTGAAAATTTTAAATATTGAATGGTTTGTTCCACACATTAAAGTTGCAGATGAACAAAATAATAACTCATTAGAGTTTGTTTTTAAAAATAAACCGATATCGATGAGATTCCGTTCGTGACATGTTTTAGAGAATCCATTATTTCCCCAAACTTCTAAACACGTGGAGGTGTTGAAAACATCAACGCAATTGGAAAAACCTTGATTTTTAATTTTGGGGCTCCAATCTAATCGTAAAAATTCGAACTGTAAATGCAAGTAGATTCGATAGATGTTTCTTAATTGATGTACGAATGTACCTCAATTCTAAGTGCTATCTATATGCGAATACGAATATAAACTTCCAGTCACATAAATTTTCGGTCATATATGAAATGTATGCAAATTTTCAACGCACTTATTATGACAAAGAGCCTGAACCTTTGTTGTCACGAAATGAATTTGATAATTATATTACATTGTTTATATTCGACTGTAGCAAACAAGTAGATGAATTAAAAAGTGGTTCAGTTGAAATTCGTCTTAAAATCAAAGCAGATGCAAATATCCCTGCTAACACTGCAGCATATTGCTTAATTTTCATGATCGTATCATCGACTACAGTTCTCTAAATAAGTTAGTGAATAAATTGTGAGCAATGCAATACATTGTAGATCAGCAAAGTTTTTCTAACGTGCAACCATGAATTTATCGTGAAAGAATATGCATCAAAATGTTTGCAAGTGTTATGCCTCCCAAAGGTATATTATACGGTATAAAGAGAATACTTTATACTTGGATTAAAATTGTTTATTAGAAATCACGCACCGTTTACATTAGGGTCTTGTGTGGACCGAATTGTTGTTAATTATAAACTTGGTTGATGTTGATTGTGAACTGCCCGCTGAAGGCGGTGTCATCGTATTTAATGGTGAGGCGATCGGTACCTCGTGTGGTGGTTTTTTGGAAATTGCTGATGCAGTTAGACCGCGGATCGCGATGAGTTCCCCTCAAAACATGACGCGGTCCCACGCGTAAAAAGTCCCGAGTTGGCAAAATCCCGTGAGCCGTCGGTAGCAATTCTACCGAAAAGGCTCAAATAGCCGTGGGATAAACAATTATTTGATAATTAATATTATTTATATAAAATAAAATAAGTGTTATGCTGGGCATAACAGTTGTCTCTCCTTGTGGTGGCGCGAGTCTCTTCGCGCGAAGTTAATGGATTTTGCCAAATGGTTTACAAAGAAGGGTTGAAGGTTTAAAGTAAGTTAAAAATTGAATTTTAAAAATATAATTACAAATGAAAGATTTATTAAGTATGAATATTTGGATCTTAAAGTGTAGTGTTGTTTGTGTTTTCTTTTGAGTGTGCTTAATTAACAGCACGTGATTTCTCTGTATCAAAAATTCTAGGTAATACATAATTATCGTGGGGGAAACAATAATTGCCTACAATTCAGGTCGTCCCATGCGTCCCACGTAGCTCAGTTTGACGAGTCGAGTCTTAGTGAGGTGAAAAAAATGGCGTCTAGGTAGATCATTTGGCATAGAGCGTGGTGTCTTCTTGGTGAGGTGCCAATGATGGGTGCGGTACAATAAGTCGTGATTAAGGTCGTTTGATACGTCGATCTTAAGTTTTTGTTTTGGGATCTGAAAACATTAAACAACAGCAGTAGGGATTCTTTGGTTTAAGCCTAACTTATATGCGAAGGCAGTAAGGCCTTTCTGGCATATAATTAATATTGTAGTAAAATTGGTTAATGTATGTGATTATACGTAATTTGTATGATTATATATATATGATTATATGTAATTATTTATGATTATTTATGATAATGCCAGAGTGACCTGACTTTAGTATGATTTTAAAGTCTACGGTCTTAGTTTCTAAGGGTTAACTGTATAAAAGTGGTTGATTATATATTAAATGCGATTATATATGTGGTTATATATGTGATTATGTGTGTGTGCCTCTACATGCAAGAATTTTTCGCTCAGTTTTGACGATTTGTACGCGGTGATAATTCTGGATAAGTATGATTTATTGTTGCGTATTGTGGATCCGTTCTAGGTTCCATATTTGGGGGTTAACTGTAGTTTGTTCAGTAATTGGAAGGGTTGCTACTTCCGATGTTAAAGTTACTGTTTCTATAGCAGGGACTGTAGGTGTGGGTTAAGTAGCTGGGTTTTCTGGGTTAGGTCTGGGTGTTGGCTGCTTTTTTTGAGATATAAAATAAAATGAGTTAATGAGTCCTAGCAAGCGCAAATCAAAGATATGCTCCACCCGAAAGCGCTTTTAAGGGTTAGAAAATGTAATGTGGTGTCTATAACAAGTTTTATGGTTCTGGCCAGAAAATAGGCTCCAAGAACTCCTGCACTGAAGTTTTCAAACTAACTGAATCCAGACCAAATTTTTGTCCATGTGTTTTTTGCAATTGTTTCTATTGTTACTTTGTCGAATAGATGTAGGTTTTGTGTGGATACAGTTTGTACAAAAAAAAACAGCAGAAAGGCGTGCAATTTTTTTTGTAAGGGCGGGTTGTTCTCGGAGTTGCATTATATATTAGCGCAATCTTTTGAAATCTTCCGGTTTTTGCAAGTTTGTTTGTGGTTGTGTATTCCCAGGTTGAGATTGTGTCAGGTTGAGTTCCGTGTGGTGGACTAATTAATGTTGGTGCTGGGTTTATTTTGTACCAGCTACCGTCTATCTGAAAGGCTGAGGCGAGAATTCTGTTGCATATGATTTCCAATCCGATTTTCTTTAAAATTTTCGTTCGCGGTGAGAGAAAATATGTTTGATTGTTATGAATTACTGGTAGCTCTTGGTAGCAACGGTTAACGTTAGCTATTGTGACTTCTACGGGGATGCATTTAAGGATGTAAGCTATTTCTCCTCCGGTAATTCACCGGGGTGATACATGGCTATACTTTGAGAGTTTTTCAAAACTGCGTTCTAATTCACATTTTTTAGTTAGTACCTCTTTGTATAGTGTTTCAATTTGTGCCCGTAAGTGTTTCTCAATGTAGACAAATTTACTATTTACGTAATTGAATTAGTCTAATTCTGCTGTGGGAATAATTGTTTTTGATTTAAAAAATGTGTTTTGATTTCCTTCTAATATGTAGAGTTTTGGGTGTTCAGTACAGATAACTGTGTATCCGTATACGTTTTTTGAAACTAAAATTGTTAAAGCAAAGGTTATATCTTGTTTGGTTACTGCAATTATTGTTTCTATATTTCCGCGAATTCCGCTAGTCATTTTATTTCCGGGTCCTTCGTATACAACTGTGTATTTATCGTATTCACATGGGTGTTTTGGAAAAAGGTCCCAGTATAATATTCCGCCATTTTTTTCGAGGCATTTTTCTTTATTTAATGAGCAGTGTACTCCAGATGGGGTAAATATTGTTTCTTCGTCTAATTTTACTGTTATATTGTAGTCTGCTAGTATTTTTTTTCCGGTTGCTTGTACTATCGCGTCTGACCATGGTCCGAATAGGTCTGTGTATGAGGCTCCATCACAGTTTCCTGTGTGGTCCATGGATCCTGCCAGTGTTAAATGAAAATATGTAGTGGAGTTTCTTTCTACGTTGTCAATAATGAAGCCGTTAATATTTACTCTTTGTGATTCATGTAGGGATAGGCATGCATCTTCGGGTAATTCTTTGGTATAGGTTGCAAGTCCGTCTTCCACTGCCTACGCGTCTTCCCATGTGGCGCAGCGTATGATTGAACGTCTCATTTGAATAAAACAATAGTGTGCATGTATACTAGAGTGTGAAGTTAATTTTAGTAATGGGAGATTAAGTTTAGTAACATTTGGTTGTTCGTTTATAGTATTACAATGTTTACAACAGAGTTTAAGGAGAGCGGGGTCATATCGGCGCGCGGAGCTAAACAATCATATTCGTCGAGGGCATTAATAATAAGAGGTAAAGTTAGAACCTTAAAAATAGTAAAGGCCGGAATCATGGTGTTAGTCATATTCTACGAATTCTTCTAAAATAATTGGGTCTAAATGATACGGGACGTTTCTATAGATTAAGAAGTCTAATACGCAGTCGCTGCACTCAAAAATAGGCCGTATTTCAAAAAGATGTTCGTTAAGGCAACTATTGCAGATCAATCTTTTTATTCTATTCTATATCTATTCTTCTATTTTTTCTATTTAATGTCGTATTCAGTGAATGTGGTTCCGATGACTGGGCAATCCGGATAACCACAGTAGAATGAAAAATCTTCTTCTTCGACAATCGCGTATGCTGTTGTTAGCCTGACGCAGTAAAGCTGTTCTAGTTGAGCCTGCGACATAATTTTTCCTGATAAAATAACATAAAAATAAAATAATAATTGCAATTATACACAAACACGTGCCCTTCTGACGCAAACTTCTCAATTGATTTGCAATTTGTTTTATTGATAAAAATTTTAATAAAACATTTTGAAAAATATGGAAAAAAAATTTGTTTCTTGACATATAATTTTTTAGAGTTGATTCAAAAAATTTTGTTATATATTCTTTTGAGAAGGAAAAAAAAAAATTTTTTGCTATATATATTTGTATCAATTTTAAATTAAAACAAATTGTGGGGAAAAAAATTTCAGAAGCGGGTTCTGCTCTTTATTCTTTTCGTTTTTTCCACTTCGGTTTTCGTTTCTGAAATAAAATTTTGTAATATGTTTTCTTGAACTGGATTAATTCTGCAACGAAGTCGTTTCAAGAGTTTGTTTAGAAATTTCTAGGGGTCGAATTTCTAAGATAAGGACTCGTCGTGGTTCTACATTGTTGTTCGGGACGTTATTCTCCGTCGAACTGCTCTAGTGTCAAGACATCTCTGAAGGAAAAGGAAAAAAACCCATGGACAAGAAAATTGTGTCCGATGTGCGAGAGCTAGTAGTCAGCGTCGAAGACTGTCTGGCGGAGCTTTATTTGCTTGGCGGTAAGTGAATTTTCCATTTTTTCGAGAAAAAGAAAACCTGTTTTGTGTGTAAAAATAATGATGAAATAATAATTCTAGGGCGGATGGAGGTTGCAGCAGGGCGTGCTCTCCAGCTGCTAGAGCAGTTTCCCGGTGGGCCTCAAGACGAGGGTTCCGCGAGTGGCGATGATCCTGAGGATGGTCTGGAGGTTGTTGCTGAGGCGGTTTCTGCTGTGATTCCGGCGGTGGATCGGGGGCTAGTGATCCGCGATCAGGTTCTGGATGGCCTCTTGGAGTACCCGGGGGATGAGGTTGGGGTCGGTTTGTCATGTGCGGCGAAGATGACACAGGAGACAAAGCGGGGCTCCCGGTGACCCCCTTTAACTCCGACATAATCCTTAGACGAGAGGAGCGTCACTGACGAGCATGGCGACGAGACGGCTACATTGAAACGGCCGCACGTCAACGCGGCTCCAAGGGAGGATATTCCACCCGTGGAAGAGGTAGGGCGCAGTCGTGCGTCTCCTGCGAATCCGCCCGTTATGAGGGTAAGGGATTTGGTGGAACAGGTCGCCCTGGTGTTAGAGGGTATGGGCCTAGGTGATTGTGGTGGTTCGGGGCGTAACCGCGCGCGTGAGGGGCTTGGGTTTGTCCCAAGATCGCAGCGCCAGTGTTTTCGCTGTCGGCGTATAGGGCACAAACAGGATATGTGCCTGGTCGCGGCAGCCGATGCAAGGGTTTCTTTTTAAAATCGGGGGCGGCAACGTGGGGGTATCCGCTGCCCGAATTATGGGGGGTATTCAGGGGAATGGAGCATAATTGTGCCATGTAAAGTTGGTAAAATATAATGAAAATATATGTATAAACTGTGCTTTTGTCTGTTTCATTTTTGAACCCTTCTTCTCCTTATTTTTGTTTTGTTTCCGTTGTTATTATTTTTTATTTTCCTTTTTCCATTTCGTCGTTTTTATTTGTTTTTTTGAAAAATTTCTCTTAATTTTCCCTTTTTTTTTGTTTCTCTACTTTTTTTGTTATAATTTCTTTTTCTTATTATTCGTTATTCATTTTTCTTTTATTATTTATTATTCATTTTTGTTGTTGTTGTTTTTTTTCTTTTTTTTGTATTTTGTTTATATATGTAGGTTTCGCTGCTGGCCACGAATTTTGGGTTGGGGTAAATTATTTTACTTATTTATATAATTTTCCTTTTTTTGTATATTTGTTCTGTTGTTTTCTCTTTTTGTTAGGGGATGATAAAGGGTTCGAAGGAGTTATGTTTGAGTAATATTATTTCTATAGGGCTTCTAATTAAGGTTAGAATAGTATTTTTCGTTTTGGGTTTAAGACATTTTCATTTTCGCGGATTGAGGGTGGAATTCAGTAGGGGTTTATAGTAATATTGCTATTTTTCTTGTTGTATTTATCAAAATCGTTTTATTTGTTAAATAATAACTCGTTCTTGTAAGGCTAGTTATCAGGGTAACATGGTTCATACGAGGTATTTGCGGTTTCTCATCTGTTCTTTTTTTTGTGTCTTTGTTACTCTAGTTGCAGTTGTGTATATGTAGTCTGCGTGTGACGGAAATAGCGCTATGAGTGCGGCTATTAGGGATTTTCATTCTTTATTTGCGTTAAAAATTGTCTAGGGTAGTGTAAAATATTTGTTTATTACTCAAGGTTGTTTTTGTTAGGATTTTATAATATTGATAGTTTTTTTTATATTAAACGTTTAATTGATTCCAGCGCGTAGATCTTTGTATGTTCGCGTGTCATTATTGCGCCTTCTATGGCAAGGTATAGATAGTGTATGTGTATGACAGAGACGGCGCGTCGTTATGTGCAGTCGGTATGACGCGTTAATGTTTTCCAAATTAAATGTTTGTTAATTTGGTCAGGGGGTTTCTGCTCGATTGTTCATGTCTCTTCGTTATTTATTTATAGTTGTGTTGTGTTGTTTTTGTTTAAACATTGATTAAATTTATTGATCTGAGTCCGTGGATCTGTTATTGTAGTGTCTTTGTCGCTCCGCTTGCAACGTGCGTTGCGTTGTACGTTGGTGGGACAAGGACAGAGATATGTGCTTAAAACGCGAGAAGTTGCAATACTTCTTTTTGTTGTTATGATTGTTTAAACGGGTGTCGGGGGTTGCTAAACTGTTATAGGGGTTGATTAGTTGTAAGGTCTTTGTTTGTGTGATTTCGTTAAAAATATTGATTTATTCATTGATTATGTCGCGTGAATCTTTGTTGTTGCGGCATCTTTGTCGCGCCGCTGTGTTATAGTAGTATAAGCCGCTCATTGGTGAAACAAGGATAGCGATAAGTTATTAGGGTCGATGCGCGTTGACAGTTCTTTAATTGGGTTAAGTAATTGAGTTATGGTCACGTGTGTTTTGGTGTATTTCTTATTTGTTTGTTTATTTATAATAATTACGCTAGTGATAGTGTGTATGTGTTACATTGGGATAGTGCTATTTTTGAATGTCAGGTTGCGATATGGTGAGTAATAAAATTAAAAAAAAATTGTTAGTTCTTTATAATTTGACAATTAATTAATTTTAATGTTTTGTTTGTAGATTATTAATCTACAAACTTGTACAATCTACAAATTGTAGATTATTAAAAATCAAATTCAATTCGAGTAATATAGTTGCTACTTTATTACTCGCTTTCCAGTAAACACTTTGAGATGAAAATTATCGAATCGAGTAAAATCAAATCCGCGTTCTGATTTATGACTTTGTTTCTTTCGTCATAGGACCTCCATGGTAGTTTTTCTATGATAAAAGACCCAAAACTATCATGCAGAGCCCAGTTCATTTTCCGATCTTACTTGGTGCGGTCACGCTGTCCGCGAGTAAGTGCGACCCGTTTGTGCGTCTTCCGTGCCTGCAACATTGTGCAACACGCCCATCCCCAATAATTATTCTTCATCAAAAATGTAAGTTCTAATATTTAACATTCAAAATAAACTACAATTTTATAAGCAAATGCAAGGTGTCAATAAAATATTTTTTCCCCTCAATCTCCAATGCGATTCCACAACTAGGACGTTACACCTTCTTCTAATTTCTGTTTGACTTGATTTTAGGTTTCTGAATTTGAAGAAGAAAGGCAGGAATAAAGTATGCATCTTTAAGGATAATTTCCAGGTAATATTAGGTTCTAATTTTATTCAATTGAAATTAATTATTATATTAATTATCACTTAATTTTTTTTTTTTTTCAGGAGAGGTAAAAAGGATTTAGATTTTTTCTTAATAATTTTTATAACTATATCCGAATTAGAAAATTTTTGTAGGTAAAATATTCGTTTCCGGGGCTAGAGGAAGATCGAGTGTGAGGACTTACCAGGATAAAAAGATTTGACCTTTTCTTTAGTTTATTGTTTATATTATATAATTATTATATATTTTTGTGATTTTGATTCAGAATTTTTGTTTCAGGTTCAACATTTGAAGATTCTGTTCATCACTAAAGATCGACTCGAGGATAATTGAATGAGAGTAGTTTTTTCTTTTTTTTTTGTGTGTGTGTTAATGAATGTATGAGTGAGTTTAGTTTTTTTTTGTTATAAAAAAATTTAGGGTTTGCGTTGTAGGGGATAAATTTGTAAAGATTGTTCAGCTCGTTATTTCTTTTAGGGTGATCGTATTTTCTCTAAATCTTGCTCGCCTAAATGAGCAATTTTTAGCCTGTTTCTGTGGATATTTCGTTGTTTTCTGTTAACGTCTAAAATTAAATTTCCTCGCATAGTAATATCTATGATTTTGTATGGTCCACCGTGCGAGGGGTCCAATTTTGTTTTACGCCATCCTTTAATTTCAAAAACATAATCTCCAATTTTAAAATCTGTGTCGCCTACTTTTCTGTCGTAGTAAAATTTCGATTTCTTCTTTGCGTTTTGGAGGTTTGTACTAGCGAGTGTTTTATATTCTTGTAGGCTGTTATGTTTAATTTTAAAATTTTCGGCGATCTATTTATTTAATTCGGAAACAAAACAAGTTCCATTATCTGTTAAAAATGCGAAGGGACACGAAAAAATACTAATAAAATTGTAAGGAAGCGCCTTTGTACCTCGACTGCTTTAGCTTCAACTAAGGGGATAGCTAAAGAAAATTTTGTTAAACCGTCCTGAATGGTTAAAAGATATTTGTAATGTCCTTTATTTTGTGCTCGAATAGGTCCGTAAATGTCGAGACTGACTTTTTCCGAGCTGTCAGAGCACGTATCTGTAATGACCATTGGCGCTCTTGTTTTTAGTCTTGATGCTTTATACTTTTGGCAGGTATAGCATCTTTTTAGGAAATCTTCAATATCTCTTTTTACGTTTTTCCAGTAAAAGTTTTTAATTTTGTCATAAGTTGCTTTTACGCCTCGTGTCCACTTGCCATGCTTGAGTGGTAATCGTTAATAATGTCGGGTCTCATTTCGAGTGGAGGAACTATTATTTCACCTTTACAAATTACAATAAGTCGGTGTGTATCTCTGAACATTAAATTGATTCCGTTTTTTATTATGTCCCATTCTGGTTTTGTAAATAGTTGATCATCGTAGGGAAGTAATAAATCTTGAATTTCGTACTTTACAAGTAATGCTTTTAGAGTTTTCAATGAGTCAAAGAGAGAGTCACGATGAAGAATTCCGCTGAATTTTTGTTTTGCAACTACACCTATATATCGCGGTTCACGGTGTGTTGTAGTTATAACGTTTCCTAGTTCTGGGTCTTGTGATAAAAGTTGATATAATAGATTTTTCGCAAAGTAATCGAAGTGTTTCGCTATTCATATCGCAGTCTGCAGTGAAAAAATAAAGTATGTGGCCTCGTTCATATAACATTGTTTGTGAGGATTCATCAATGTTGGTCGATTGATTTCTCTGATTAGACGGTTGATCGGGATTAGATGGTGTAGGTGTGGGGGGACGATCTGGTGGTTTTAGGTAGTCAGAATCTTGTTCCGACAGGGTGATTGCACTTTCTGAGAGAGGAGAAATTTCGATAGCTTCTATTTCGTTATCAATTTCGGGAGGTGTTTCTTCTCTTATAAATACATAATCAGGTCTAAGATTGAGTTCGTTGTTTGGAAGATGATTTTCACGGGAAGTTTATTTTTGTGGGGAGTTGCTTCTTGATTTCCGCTTGCAGGGCTGTTTGTTATAATAACTTCCGGATATAAACCTACTGAGGAATGTAGATGTGGGTTGCCTGCGATTTCAGAATTTAGCTCCGATTCTAAACTTTCCTTTGTTTCAAAATTGTTTTTTTGCGAGAGGGTTGATCGCTGCCTGTTGTTTCTGTGTCCTGTTGACGTTTTGAAAGATCTTGTTGAAATTGATCGTGCACGTAAAATATTAAAAGCATTTCTAGGAAAATATATCTAATTTCTTGTAAAAGTTTAGCCTATTCATGCTTTTCTAACAATTTTCTGTCGAGTCCTACTCGGATGTAGGAAATATTTTTCAATTTCTAAATTTCTATCAATTTTAGCAGAGATTTTCATACATTATTGACGTCCAAGGGGTCAGTTCCTTTCTCCTTTAAAACTAGCCCATACAAAGTAACATTTTCTTTTTTCGTTGTAATAACACATTCAGTTTTTGGTTTTTGATTTTTTAACTCGTTTTCATTTATAAAGCCGGCGGCGGCTAATTGTAATTGAGTGGGTTTAATCAAGCTCGCTTCGCTTGTCAATGAGTAAATAATATTAAGGGGATTCTCAAGTAAGGGGAGTTTCACAATTCGAACATTGTCGGCAATGTTTGTTTCTAATCTTATACGTGGAAGGCGTCTCTCCACGGTAACACCGATTTTTTCAATTGTTTTATTAGCATAGTCGCTCATTCTTGCATTTTCGTTTGAATTGCGGTCATTTTTGTCACTTACATTTTCAAGTTTTCATGGGCTGCTTGGAGCATTAATGTTTTCGTTTGCAATTTCATCTCATGGGGGAATTACAATAGGGAATCGCGGCTCGTGTTTAAATACAGCTTCGTCAATGTATTTCTGTGTGCCAGGTCGCCAGGGTGCCGAGATTTTCCTGTGCTTTTCTTCGTTTTAGACTTCAATTGCGTCAGGGTCTTCTTCTGGGTATTTTGGTTTTGGTTCAGCAGTGGGTTTGCTTATTTCTTTGCGTTGAGACGATTTTTGTTGTAAAGCTGACTTTTCGAGAATGATTTCTCGATATTGGTTCCTTGTTGTTCGGTAAGGTATTGATAGTAAATCATCTTCGATGTTGCTTTCATTGCTATTTTCGTATGATTCATAGGCGTAGCATTTTTTTTTTCACGCCGGGTTTTCTGCCTCGTTCATTCCTTTCTTTTGGTTTTTCTGTCTCGGGTTCAGTGAGAGACATATTGAAATTAGAGTCAGAATCACTGACGTCGCCTCTTGGTTTCTTTTTGGTCGGCTCATTACTTGATATTGCTGTTAATTCTGTTTCTAGTTTCTTAAAACGTTGTCTTCTTCGTTTAGCCATTTGTACTCTAGGCTGGATGAGTTTCACGTCAGCTGGGTTCCGTGACAGTGCGTCTGCTACGTGATTTGGTTTTCCGGGTTTGTATTTTATAGTAAAATCATAATCTCCTAATTTAATTTTCCAGCGGGCTAGTCTCGTAGTTGGATCTTTTAATTTCGTCAGCCACTGTAGCGGTTGATGGTCTGTGAAAATTGTGAAATGTTGACCGAAAAGATAGGGGCAGAAATGTTGTGTAGCGTATAGTATTGCTAGTAATTCTTTTTCTGTTGTTGAATAATTTATTTCCGCTTTGTTTAGTGAGCGTGAGGCGTATGCAACTGGTAGATCTTTGTCATCTGTTGTTTGACTAAAAACTGCGCCAACGGCATAGTTTGACGCGTCTGTTGTTAGATTAAACGGTTTCTCATAATCGGGATATTGTAAAATTGGTCGATTCATTAAACAGTGGCGAATCGTGTCAAATGCTTGTTGTTGTTTTCCTGTCCAGATAAATGGAACTCCTATTTTTAATAATGCGGTTAGTGGTTGGGTTTGTTTCGCAAAATTTTGAACGAATTTGCGATAGTAACCGGCTAGTCATAAAAATTGTTTGATCTTTTTCACTGTTGTTGGTATAGGATATTTTTTGATTGCTTCAATTTTCGCTGGGTCAGGTGCTACGCCATGATTCGATATTATATATTATATTAATAATTAACGTTGAGATTGAGAAATGAGCATTTTTCTGGTAGAATTTTCAAGTTTGCTATTCGTAGGCGTTCAGCTAGGGCTCAAAATTTCTTAGAGTGTTCATGAACTGTTCTTGCAAAAATTATTACGTCGTCCATATAGACCATTAAGTCTATGTCGATTAATCCTGTTAATACTGTGTCCACAAGTGGTTGAAATTTTGGTTTCGCGTTTATAAGTCCGAATGATAGCCGATTAAATTCTAAGTGTGCGCCAGGAATTGAAAAATTCCTGTTTTGTGTTTGTCTTCTTCGGCCATTGGAATTTGGTGAAAACTTGCAGCGAGATCGATTGTTTTAAAATATTGAGCTTTAATTTAATTTAACTATTAATGCGTCAATAAGTTCTGTTATGTTTGGAAGGGGGTACGAATTTCTTACAGTTTTTTCGTTAAGTGTACGGTAGTCATTGACCATTTGAAAACAAGGTTTTCCGTCGGGTCCTGATTTTTTCGGAACGAACCAGGCTGGAAATGAATGAGGACTTTATGAGGGACGAACAATTCCTTGTTTTAGTAGTTCGTTGGTTTGTTTTTTTATTATTTTACGATGACATGGAAGGTATCGGTATACTTTTGCGCGCACTGGAGTTGGATCGTTCAAGTCTATAGTGTATTCTAGAGCATTTGTCGCTGATAGTTGTTCGTTTTTAAGGTAAAATATGTCAGCGTGATGTGTGATTAATTTTACGATTTCATCGTGCACGTATTTGTCTAAATGTTCGAGGTCGATTTGTTTTAAAATATCCTCGGCACGCTCGTTTCGGTCGGTTTTTGAGAGTATTAGTACGCGAGGTTTATCTTGATCGGCATTGATCTGTTCTTTTGTGAGGTTTATCAGTTCCAAGTTGATGATAGGTGTTGCGATGGTTACTGGTTTTGCTAATGTGTTTAAAGCGTACACGTAACCCATTCCGTATTCCGTGTTGACGATATATTCTCCGATATATATGTGGGGTGCCGAGGAAACACGCGCCAAGTAACCCACGGGAACTTGTTTATGATTGTTTACTCTAACATATACTAATCGTTTTGAATGTGCGGGAATTATTGTTCGTTCGTGTTGAGTGAATGGTATTTCTAGTTTGTTGATAATAAGCGATTTTTCTCTATACGAAATGTCAACTTTTTCGTCTTCGAACAATTTAGATCCTAAAATTGCGTCTTCTTGTAGAGAAAATTCGTCGTCGTAGACAATTTGGAATGGAACAAGTATAGTACCGATTTGCAAAAGAATTTGTCCGCGAGTAGAAACAGGTGTTTTGTGTATACCAAATAAGTATTTTGTATAGGCATCCGCAAGTAATGTTTGGTGCAATTTACATTTCTTTACTATATTGAGTTCCGCACCTGTGTCAATTAAAAATGTTCCGAAGTCTTTTACAAGTTGTCAGCAAGGAATTTTAACAACAGGGGCTTTAGAAATGCCCAAATGACCTAACTTAATTTCTGCTCTGAGATTTTGGTGATTGACAGAGGGTTCGGCCCGGCCCCAGTCCAGGCCACATTCACGTTTTTTGGAACGCAGCTGGTTTGGTGAATTTGACCTTGGTTTCGCGCCTCTTGCATGTAGGGCGAATTAAGCATTGATTATTGAGAGGGGTCTTGATTTTGTGATCTTTGTTGATTTGGGTTATTAGGATTATTCATAGTCTGAAGGTTTCAAAATTTTATTGGTTAAAATTTGGTCGATTTGGCCTGAAGTTGTTTTGGTAGTAATTTGGATTATTAGGTCGGAAATCTTTCTGATTGTTTGTGTTGTTTTGTCTGTAGTTATTTTGATAGTTACTGCGATTGTTCGGTCTTTGCTGGAAACTGTTTTGATTGTTTCGCGAATAATTGTTTTGATTATTTTGTCTATAATTTTGATTAAAATTTTTTCTGTTTTGCTGATAATTGTTGTTGTTTTGAAAATTGTTCGAATAACTGTTTCCGTGATAGTTTGTATTAAATTGATTGTTTTGATTTTGTTTGTTTTGTTGACGGTTATTTCGATTGTTTATAGCTGCATGTACTTCGCGACAATTATCTGTTGTGTGACCGCAATTTTTGTGGATTTGGCAAAATGAGTTCAATCTTTGATGAGCAACAATTGGTTTGTTGGGCAAAATCCCACACAGTAGTGGATGGCTGTTATGCCTCCCAAAGGTATATTATACGGTATAAAGAGAATACATTATACTTGGGTTAAAATTGTTTATTAGAAATCACGCACCGTTTACATTAGGGTCTTGTGTGAACAGAATTGCTGTTAATTGTGAACTCGATTGATGTTGATTGTGAACTGCCCGCTGAAGGCGGTGTCACCGTATTTAATGGTGAGGCGATCGGTACCTCGTATGGTGGTCTTTTGGAAATTGCTGATGCAGTGGGACTGCGGATCGCGATGAGTTCCCATCGAAACATGACGCGGTCCCACGCGTAAAAAGTCCCGAGTTGGCAAAATTCCATGAGCCATTGGTAGCATTTCTACCGAAAAGGCTTAATTAGCCTTGGGATGAACAATTATTTAAGTAATATTATTTATATAAAATAAAATAAGCATAATGCTGGGCATCACACAAGATAATCACAGAGTTGTGTTTTTCATTCAAAAACCATTTAAGTGGGATGAGTTGGATGCAAATGATAAAGCAAACAACAATTGGTTGTCTAAAAATTTTAGTGGGATCTTTCGTGTGAAAGTAGTTACATTCCTTATGGAATAGCGGATGATTGTACTCAGAGTATACTTAATGAAGATCCAGTGATAAACATTCATGAAAAGAAAAAGTGGTTAAGATATATAATAAGAGATACAATTATTATAATTGATTTAAGTTATTTAGTACACTCGGCACAACAATTAGCGCCTTCCCCCCTGAAAAATGAAAATTTTCAATCCTTCATAACTTTGATGTATCTTAACGAAAAAAGCTTTTTTTTGATGATGACCAATGTAATCTTGAACACAAATTTCAGAAAATGGCTCTGAGAATAAAGAAATCGCCAATATCCTCCAAACATTCGTTTGTGACGAAGAAATAAATTTTAGGATAAATGAATTAAACATTATAGCACACACAGTCAAAAAAGCCCATACACACCTACCTCACACACGCCCACACACACGCACATGAACGCACACGAACGCACACACATACACGCACATGCAAGCACACACACATACACATGCACACGTACAAAACGAAAACACACGCACACGCAAACGCAGACGTGCACGCACTCACACTGACACGCACAAATACTAACATATGCACGTATACACGCACACGCACAAACACAAACGGTTTACCCTGGATCAACAAAAAATCAGAAAAAGCACCTTTTTTTTTCAAATCCTCATAACTCGGCCAAATTCAATCGTTTATTGACACTTTTTTTTCAAAATGTCCGTCAGAATTTAAATTTTCGTTTTCCGAGACAAAAAAGACATGTTCTGGGGGCTAAAAAAAAAGTTATTTTCATTTGAACAGATTGGTTTTGAGTAAATTCACTTGACAACAGCGCCATCTATTGTGGGGTCAAAATGAAATTTAACCACATATTCTTAAAGTTCAAGTCAAGCCCTTCAAAACAAAAAAAATTTCTTTTTTCGTAAATGAAAATATTGTAAAATCTTTCGAACAGACTGGAAACTGTGCAAATCATGAAAGAAATTTTAATCGTTTTGGTAAAAATAATCCCTCGTTGTTTTCTTGGTTTACAAATATATTATAAAGTAATTTTATGGGAATTGTTTACTAGTTACTTTGATCTCATCAAGATGAGTTGTTATTATACACGTGAAAGTAAAGAGACCGATCGTTTGTAAAAAAAAAATGATTGTTCTCAAAAAAGTGCAGGCAAAAACAATGATAAGAAAAACGATTCTAACATTAAGTATCAGCGTTTTGAATAAATATATTATTATTACTTACATATGGACACATTATTTCATGAAATAAAAAATATATATTGGAATTAGTTGTGTTTTTATTGAACGAGTAACCAAAATTCTTCTGTAAAATTTCTATTCTTGATTCATTTTTACCTCTACAAAAACCCCACAGAACAATTCTTATTGAATCTGTCAATATAACTCGCTTATCATCTCTATCAATTAAAACTTTTTAAAAAAAACAATACAAATTTTTTTTGATATTTTGCATTAGTTTGTTAATATCAAAGTATAAAATAAGAGTGGGTAAATTGAACAGTAAAATTACGAACGATTATTAT
The DNA here is from genome assembly GCA_030523145.1 of Trissolcus brochymenae. Taxonomy (NCBI): domain Eukaryota; kingdom Metazoa; phylum Arthropoda; class Insecta; order Hymenoptera; family Scelionidae; genus Trissolcus; species Trissolcus brochymenae. The sequence goes on along the minus strand of JAQQRF010000823.1, from coordinate 4,361 downwards.
AAACGTTATTAAACATTATAACATTATATTATTAAACGATTATAAACGATTATTATGAACAATTATATTACATTCCATTCTCGAAGTACTAATATTAAATATTTTGACTGATACGTCTGATCTATGAACATAATTAGCAGATAAGCGACGAGGTGAAAATCCTAAAATGTGACCAGTTGAATCATTCGGCTCAAAATTTATTTCTTTATCGCATTTCACGTCACTCCGCAATGTATTATTATAAGCTTTGATTTCAACTTTGATGTTTAAGCTTTGTAAATAGTTTTCTATGTCTTGGATCTCATAGGATCCTGTTAGTATCCCAATAATCTTGGGATATATACAATTTATTATTTGTGATATCGATATTTCGAATCGAATTGAAAGTTAATAATTCTACGAGTTCTAATACATAACGCTTATTTTCATGCAACTCAATAGGAGGAAAGAAACATTTATCAGATGTGACTGAACACTTAATTTAATTACTGACAGTTATATAGAAACTTTAAACAAGCGTCCACAATTGAAAGTATCATAATCTTGATATTGTTCATAATTGTATTTCACGCTACCAATTCCGATATAATACATGAGCTCTAAAGGTGGTTGTAAATTACCAAAACTATCAAAATAAATGACATTTTGATTTCGTTTATAATACGCAACTCAACGTATTCCAGGACCGATGATGCTATCTAAATTTACAGTTGCAGACTTTTTTTCTAGACCCATTTCTTAGAAGGGTATCACGCATGAATACACCACGAAAATAAATGAATTTTAATTTTTTTGCATATTCAAGCAGGTCGATATCAGTGAGAGCTTCATTTGGTATCTTTACTGATAGTTTTTTTTTATTCTTATTCCCAAATCAGATTTGTATGGTTTCCAATACAGTCTTTTTCCTATTGCAATCGATTCCATGGCAGCATTATGTCATCTACTCTCTTCCAATTGTTCTATTGCAGATTTAGCATCATTTACTGGTTTTGCATCATCTGCTGCTCCTCCAGTCAGGGCACCCAAAGCACTCAAGCCAGTGAAAATCGGTATTAGTGGTAACATTCCTCCAGTTTTGGGTGTAATTGGTATAAATCGAGGAACCTTTACATTACTTTTACCTCCAGGTCATTTGATTACTTGCCTTGCTCTTCTGAGAGCTGATTTCATTGGATTTGTAGGATCTAACGCACTTTTCGCAACTTTGATTATTTTACTGAGGGTACAACTTTTCTTTTTGTAACCTTTACCCTTTTAAACTCATAGCCAATTCACGTTTGAAATTCATTGTATTTCCTACGGCAAACGCAGCAATTTTTTCACCAATACTGGAATTCTTTGAATGCCTTATTTTCCAAAATTTAATCCACTTTGTGTCGCAACTTTAGATCGTTATCTTTTTAGTAAGCTATATCGTGCTCTTTTTATGCAGAATCAAGATCATTCCTTGCTGACCGCGAGCTAATCGTTTCTTCAATATAGTGTCCGGTCCGCAATAGGTATATGTAGGTAGATATGACTCGAACGGAAGTTTATTTATTAATATGTTCATGAAACCTGATCCTGATTCATTCGTTATCATGCTGACATATACCAAAAGAATAACTCTTTGGTATACAAAACAATATGTTGTATACTTTTCACTCAGTCTCATTCCACATGAAGTTGAAATAACAAAAAACAACAAACAAATTTGGTGGTGAAGAATTTTGATTCAATTCTCTGAAACAAAAATTTGTTAGAAACATAGTAAACTTTTACCAAATAGTATATGAGCCTAATGGCTTACAGTTTGAAAACATTTATCCATATTTAAAGTTTATAAATAAACCAAAATATTCAATTTTGCGTGATATATTATCAAATATTAAAGAAATTGAGTTTTTTCCTTTCAACTAACATGAAGATGTTATTTCAACTGAAAATGTTCAAACTAATTCCATTATTATTTTTGATGATATTGCTACTGAGAATCAGGACAACGTCAGATCATTCTGTTCAGATCATGTGAACACTGACATGACATTTGAACAATTTCAAACAATTTGTTATGAATATTGGAAATACGATAAATTCGGATTTTTAGTTATCTCTAAAGTTCATGATTTATGTGCAAGAAGATTTCGCAAAGGTTTCGATAATTTCATAAATAAAGATGGATGAATGATTTCAAAACAGTCTGTCTTTTGACCTCACCATAAACGATCTTCAGAAAGAGCAAAATAGATTGAAAGAAATTACTAAAATTATTTATGTTCTCCGACAAAGTTTCAAAGCTGTGAAAGCAAACGCATCCGCAAACAATCATGATCTCAATGAGTTATTCAAACCAATTGTTATATCTCTGAAGCAATTAGTCACACACGATAATAAAATAATAAAAACTGGAATTCCAAAAGTTGAAAAAATGCAGCAACCAAATTATACTGAAAGCACTGACGATAAGTTGAACATTGATACAAAGCAACTCAAAAAAGCTGACTCGAAAAAAGATAGTGATAATTCTTCGGTTGAAGGAGATGAACCGCTAAGTGATACCTCTTCAGATGAAACAAATTATAAAAATATCATTTCAATGAGCAACACCAGTAAAATCAGCTATAAAGAATCAAATTATAATCGTCGTGATTATAAATTTTTTCATGTAATCTGTAAATTGATGAATATAACTGGAAAAGGTTTACCAAAATTCATGGTTGCACGACAAAAGAAGAGACCCATCGATTATGTTGATTATGATGATCCTAATGAATTAGTAGAATGTCTTCAATTGTTGATATCTTCTGACGCTGCTGGCGATACCAGTCATTCAAATAAAAATTATCTATTCTTGTGGAACTTCGAAATCTGATATTATATATTGAAGTATAATTAATTCAATTTTTTATATTAGAAATGAGTATCAATGTGTTTGGACACTCTTTGTTGAATCCACCAACATCAAGAGGCCCCCTCTCCTGGTACAGGTTATCACCTCACTCCTGATGGTCATTATGATGTTTTGCAACGAAGAATTTGTAATATTGGAGAACCTATCTTGCCGAACGATGCTGTGTCACTCAAAACATTGAAAACACCAAAAGAAAATCTCAAAAATGAAGATTTACGACAACTTTCAGCATTATTAGGCAAAAATTTAGATACTGAAGTTATAATTGTAGACAAACAATAAAATAAGCACACATTCTTACAATTTATCATTCAACATGGAAGATTTAGTGCATGAACTTCATAGACCGGCAACAAAAAAATTTTAAAAGGAGACATGTCATTATGAAATCTGTCGATAATACTTGGCAAGCTGATCTCACAGACATGACCTCTCCTGCTAAAGTCGATAAAGGATACAAATTTCCGTTAATTCAATTAAAGTTTGGTTGGGCTGTACCACTGAAAACGAAAAGTGCACAACATGTAACTGCAGCGATGGAAAGTGTTTTAAATCAAGGATGCATACCAAAAAATTTGCACGTAGACAGAGGGACTCATCTTTTAAAAATCTCATGAAGAAATATGATATCAATCTTTACTTGACATATAGTAATATGAAAGCATCGATTCTAGAACGCCTGATACGTACTTTGAAACGAAAGATGTACATAAAATTTTATTTAAAACATAGTTATAATTGGACTGGCATTATAAAAGAGAAATTTTTTTCCTATAACAACACTAAACATAACACTATCAAAATGAAACCAATTAATGTTACGAAAGAATATGCTAAGCAATTGTACTGGCAAGTTTATTCACATTTCAATATATCCGAATCAAGATTCAAAAATATGAAATTTAAAATTAATGATAAAGTTCGTATATGTAAGTATAAACATCAGTTTGAAAAAGGTCACGTTCCATCTTGGACTACAGAAATATTCACTGTATCTTAAGTGAATAATACAACTCCCGTTACTTACCTGCTCAAAGACTTCGAAAATAACTCAATAGCAGGTTTTTTCTGTTAAGAAAAATTGTGAAAAGTTGAAGTTTCTGATTTGTATCTCGTGGAAAAAGTATTGAAAACTGAAGAATATAAATTATTCGTGAAATAGTTAGGTTTCTCGAATGAATTTAATAGTTATATCAAGAAGGAAGATTTAGTGTAACATATTTGTGAGAAATAAAATATCCTCAAATATATATTAGTTTTTCATTTCAGCATTTCCATAGAAATAAATGAGTAGTAAAGGAATCACTATGGCCAGACACCGCTGACCCAGCACTTTTCGAAAAAGACGTCTAGGAGTGAGGGGGGAGGAGAGGGGATAGAAGTAGGAGGGAATAGACAACACGTCACCGGTGTCCGCGTGTCCGTAGGCGAGGCCCGACTGACGAAATTCCGTCAGCGGTTTTGATAT
>JAQQRF010000822.1:0-38975 GCA_030523145.1 Trissolcus brochymenae | reverse complement strand
AACCGGCCTGTCAAAAAATAAACTCATTACGCGTGAATTGGCCGCGGATGCAACTTCAGGGTTTCATCAACTTTTTAAGAGTGGGACTAGAATGTCTAGATCTATTTTTCAATTTTCATTTTAAAACGTCAAAAACCGCTGTCGAACGGAATCGACAAATCACAAGCCGAATAACTCCTGACCCCCGACCCCCCAGTCGGCCGAAGGTTCAACCCGCGGCCAACTTAAATGCTGTCATCAACTTTTTAACTGTGGATGGATTTATGAACATTATTGAATGCAAATCTGTCAAAATTATGACAAAAATGTCAAACACTAATCATGCATGCATGTTCGTGCGTGTTTATGCGTTAGGATGCATGTTCATACATTTGCACGTTTTTTTAAACGTCTATAACTTTGACGCATTTCACAGGTCTCATAACGTAAAATCATCGGGAAATTCTGACAATTTTCGGATAATAAATTTTTTTATCGGATAATTTCCTGTAATGGGTGACACTGTCATAGTTATGGCCGTTTGAATGGTGACTTTTTTTGAAAATTTTACAGCTTCCGCTAATTCTTATAGGTCGACTATATGATTTTGTTGGTTTTGTTATCGATGACGAAATAAAAAACAGGCAAAGTAATAGATTAAATATAAAATATCAATACCAAACGAGCAAAATGAAATAATATTTTATTTAGTTCGTTTCTATTGGTTTTTTGTTCGTTTCGTAATTGTTCTGTTAATAAGTACTTAGATGAAATCAGTCATTTCCGTTGAGCAAGGGGAATAATTTTATCTCTAATATTGAAAAAAATATAGTCAAAAATAAATAAAAATTTTGACAAATGTTGTCAAACAAAATTTTACCAATATTTGTTAAACAACTTTGGATCAAATCCTCACCCCTGGCGTGATAGTTCACGACTCTGTCCACTGTTTCATCGATCGTGTTGAAATTAGCTCTTAAAATGAACATCTCACTAATCCACAATTTTTTTGGTTCAAAATTTCAAGCAAATCCTGATATGTTTAGAAGTTTCACATTTATAATGATATTATTATTGTACTATCATAATATTTTCAATGTTATATTCATAAAAATTTACTTTTTACCATTGATCATTTATGAAGTTCATTTTAAAATTTGATCTCATCATATAAACTTGAAGATAAGTTATGAAATTATTAAAATAGGTTTAAACAAAAAAATAAAACAATCAAGAGTGTTTTAATAGTTAACGTAATATTTTCTTTCATTTTTGATTAAAATTAATAATAAACAAGTTATATGTCGTATAGTAATGTAATATAAGTTAAGTTAATGTTGGCACAACTGATCCAATGTTGATTCAACATTGCAGAAGTTGATTCTAGATGTTGTATAGAAACAGGGTCCTCACTTTTTCCAAAAGCTCTGGGCAAGACGGTGACGCTGAACCCTGGTTTCTCAGGCGGGCCATAACCGTCCAGTAGAGTCTCCCTATCGGATTAGGTCATGGTTTACCTCGCTGTACAGCTCTTTCCTGCTACGTCGCTAGCTGGTCTTGATAGTTTTCCATGATGTCGAAGGCATGTACGTCGCAGTTCTGCGATTTCTCCGTCTTATCATCGACAAACTACGGGCACTGTTAATGAGTTTTATCAGGTAAGAGGTTTTTGGTCGGATGAGCCCTCCAGCTCGATAATGGTTTCCATCATGGCAGAAACCGCTGCATGGTCTAATGAGCGCGATTTTCAGGAGAATGGTCTTGCATGACATGGATTTCGTGGTCCTTGGATCATTTTACTTCCAAGATTGTGGTATTTCAACAAAATTCAAAACAGGCTGAAAATAGAATGAAGATAAATTCATTCATGTTTTATTTTTAATACCAACTCTTTGAATTATACAAAGTGCAAGTTGAGGACATACTTATTTCAGTTTCAAATTGGGCTTATTTCAAACTGTTCCAATATTGATTGAACAAAATTGATTGATACAAATAATTGACGACCGTTCGAATTGCAAAGAGATGTTCAATTGAAAATCGCTTTCGTACTTTATTACACAAACAGCACTTATTCTTATCTGTCAGAAGATGTGAAATGAACAGCGCCCAAAGAAAGCTTGACGTCACTAAACTCGACAACAGAAATGGGAGTTTAAGAAAACAAAGTGGCCTTTACCTGTCATCTAAAGAATGCTCTAGCCGCGTTGTTTCTCTCTTCAACTTTTTATATTTTTATTCGTTTAACTCGGTATTCCTCAATAAACCGATGAAAGACAACCGTCACAATTTTTGAAGCATGAATTGCTTCTGCAATATACTATATTCCATGACATGTGAATACACTTTAAAAGCATTTTTTCTTAGGATTGCAGATGTCAAGATGTTGACATTTTTGACATCATACTCGTAAAAATTCATATTTTATCCAAAACTTAGTTGTATTGGACCAATGAAAATACTTGGTTCGAATATTTCTCCAAATTTAAATTTGTAGAAATTTGAAGAAAAACTTGGTGATACCCTCGAAAGAATTTGTTATGAACCTAAATTTCGAAAATGTTCATAAATGTTTGTGAGTTCAGAACGCCGTTTGGATAATTAAACCTACACAGGAATACCTCTATGGGACAACATAATCGTCACAGGAATGTCACTGGAGATTTCACAAATTTTAAGAAAACTTCAAACCGATTGTATGTAATTACGAAAAAAGTAACATTTTTTTATTATTCTTAAACAAGTTCAGTTGTCAAAATTAACAGATTATGTAGGAAAAAATCCACATGTTGCTTTCGATCATACAACAAATTAATACAACGATGAAATAAACATTTTGACAATTCCCATAAAAAAACTTTCTTTTTTTTAAATTTAAGCTTGGAATATCAGCTTTAAGATTCTTCGTTTAAATAATATTTTTAATTGCAAAAGATGGCGCTGGTAGCGAATTTTTGAAGGTGTTAAATTTTCCAAGAAAAATTGTCAACTTTAATTCAATGTAGCAATTTTTTAAATATGTTTGAGTATGTTTTCTTCACAGAATTAAAAATTTTAGAGTTTTTTGAACAATGTAAAAAAATAACCTTAAAAAACATCGAAAATGGCCAAAGTTATGAAGATTTATTTAGAACCGTCTAACTAAGTTATTATTTTTAATTCAAGCTCTCAATTACAGCAATTTGAACTTTAATTCCAAAATAAGTTTTTCAAATTGTTTTACAATTGCATCTGTTGCAATTAAAAATAATGTTTGAACAAAGAATCTTAAAGCTGACATTCCAAGCTTCGATTTAAAAACAAGAAAATTTTTTTTTTGATGGGAATTGTCAAAGTTATGACTGTTTAAAGATTACTCTTTTTCGAAAAATTTAGGTTGCCCGTTTATTTTTTTGCGGAGTGCAATTTATAACAAGTTCCCATGAATAATCATTATTATTAAAATGAATCTGGCATTTCCCCAATGCAATTTATCAAATTATTTACATTTAATGTAACTGAATTTTTATGCGATATTCAACCAAATTATGGCTTTAATTAAATAAAAACGTTTTATTTATTTTATTTATAATTTATAATTAACTTGTTCAACTATTCATATTTCTTGTACTCGTGTTAAATTCCTTAAATTCTCGACATTCTTGTACGTGACAATCATTTTTCGTAACATTAACATTTACAGTTATTCATTTGGGACATTCAAAATTTTAACAATCATACTTGTGAAATTCAAACGTGCATTCGAACGTGGAACATTCTTGATTTTTAACATAGATTTTAAACACTGTTAAGGTCACTGATGACCCCAGTGTGACCGTTTACAGCTAGAAGTAAATTATTTTCATTCATTAAAAAAACTCGGAAAGTCCGAAAATAGTTCCATTAATTCTGTATAAGTTAGGAAATTTTTATTGTTATTTCAACCTACATCATGTTTTCTTTAAACTCTGTTACATATTTAATCCTAATCAACGTTCATTCCTTTTCATTTCGAAAGTTTTGAATTATCAGTTTTATTGGCAAAAAAAAATCATTGCAGATTTAGTTACATTTATTAAAAGAGCAAATTCGTGGCTCTTTGCATTGCGACTTGATGAAGCGAATTTTATTTTTAACAAGAGAGGGTGAAAAGTTTTCAATTTGTAGAAAACGTTGGCTCGGTGTTAAGTCAGCGAGAAAAGCCAAGAAACTTCGGCTCATTCGTTGTAACTGTCTTTGACGAATCGCGTCAAGACACTTCAGTACTTACAATACAGCTTTTCTTAGTTCAAAGCTCAGTATCAGCTTGCCGAAAGATATTGAATTTCACCAAAAGGTACACTCCTGTTTGCGTATTATTTAGTAAGACTGACAAGCTTCGTTGGTACTATATAATTTTCACCATTGTAAACCTTCATTATCACACAAAAAGAAAAAATTCGAATAAAAATTATACTATACCGAAGTGTTCTATATAGTGGTGACAGAAACAAAATTTATTAGGAATTAGCAAAGAGTTCAGTAATATTTTTATCAATGAAGTTTCGAATCGTTTTTACTTTTACTCCGTTTTTTTGTTTAGAATTCTTTTTTTTCATGTTTTTTAATTTAACTTTCTTATTTAAATTTTAGTTTACTCTGATACTCTCTATCTCTCTCTTTGTAGTCAGGTTTTCAATAATACCATCCGATATTTGTCACATTATTATACAGTTTCTAAAAGTTTCATCAATCAAATGCTTACTTGACAATTATGATTGTAATTTGGAAAAATAAGCCATAAAAATGTTGAAAATTATAGCAATTGAACACTCTATTTTGACTGTTTCGCTAGAATTACTTTTAATTAAAAAAGTGACTACAAATACATTGCTAAATATTCAAAAGACTCCAGAAGTGTATTTGAAAAAAATATTATTTTTCGCACTGCATATGATGCCAAGAGTGTTATCTCCTTAAGAGGTTAAGGAAAGGCGTTTTTCAAAAAAAGGCCGATAAATCGGGTTTTGTTCATTTTTATTCTATAAAATTTTATTCGCTCTGCAGAGTACACGAGAGTATATAGGAATGCATGAGAGAATACAAGAGTATACAAGGCGTAAATGAAAGTACACAAAAGAATAAATGAGATTGAATCCCATGAACACAGTACATAGATTTCAACTGTTTGGTAGGTTCATAATAAAACAAATACAAAACTGAAAATTATCAAAATCTAACAACAGCTTTAAAATTGAATCAAATGAAAAGAATTTTAGTATAATACTAATGTTTTTGTTCGTTGAATCTTGTTCGCTGCCGTACCAACCCAGTACCGTTTTCATTCCTTTTTCCTTTCTACGGAAGATGGCGAACAAACTCATACTTTCTTGCAGTTAAGAGAATTTACTCATAGCAATATATGAAGAGTTGAGATGTAAAACCCGCCAAGTCCAAAAAATAAAAAAATTTGATATTGTAAAAAGTGATAAAAAAAAATTTTGTTCTACAAGTTTCCATAATCAACTTTGCAATACGAATGTTTTCCTTTCCATAATTTGCAAAATTCATTACTTTATAATGAATTCCTTCGTTCAAAACCAGCCTAGTCCAATTTGTAACTGAACAAAATTTGTTTTGTATAAATACAATTTATTTGTTGTCATTTTCCCAGTGCAATTATGTAGCACAACTGAATTTCAGCATAAACCCATGTAAATATATTTTATTCTGTCGATAAAAAGGGTAGCGTACATATCTGCTCCATATTCTGAAAATTGTCGGTACTTTTTTGAATCGAATTCTCAGCATCAAATATGAAGAAGGAAATTGTTGTTTTGACAATCTTGTGACCTTTACAATTTGCATTAAGAGTGATATGAGTCTAAATCGGAAACGATCCCAGAAAAAAAGGTATGTTTCGATTTGTATTAAAAAAAATGCAAAGGGATGAGTGAAAAATGACATTATAACCCAAAAATTAATTTTCTTTTTCATTCTAATCCATTATCATAAATAACATAATTCAATCAATTTGTAGGTAATTTGTATCCACCTTCAAACCCAAGAAACCAACATGTCAGCATTCAAAGAAGATTTATTTTATTTTAATTGTCGTATCAACGTTGGTCCTACATCAGCAAATGACGTCAGTAAACAACGTTGTTCCGACGTTGCTTCTGCATCAACAAATGACGATGGTTCCGTGATTTCAAATGACGTCGTTGAACAAAGTTGTCCCAACGTTAATCCTGCGACAACATATGACGTTGGTAAACAATGCTGTCCCAACGTAAAAGTAGCATTGCTTGACGACACAAAATATGTTTATTCAAATTTTAAAGAAATAAAATTTATAATAAAATATTACATGTAGACTTTCAAAATTACTTTTATCGTTTTTTTGTCGAATAATTTCTTATTAAATCGTCAGAATTGTGTACCTTAAAAATAACTTCATTTAATAAGATTGAATTATAAATTAATCTTAATAAATAATTACTACTGAAAAAATATTTTTATAAACACTAGGGAGCTCCTAGTGTTTATAAATCGCGTCGGCACTGTTTAACACACTTTGCGAGTTAGACTTTACTCACATCGCAACAGTTCGTTTAATCTCAGATGATTGTGTTGGACAGAATAAGAACACCATTTTTTTTGGAATGGTTTTTTTTTGGATAGCTCAAAATGCTTCACGACATGTCAAGAAAGTGAAATTGATTTGTTAATTTTTCAATTCGGTCATTCTTTCTTATATGCTGAATACAGAAAGAAGAATACAATTTTGAGTCCCGCAGAATACATTGAGTTTATGCGTAATTCCATTGTTCTTCGAATTGGAGAAAACTGGGAATTCAAAGACTGGAAATCAGAAATTGTAGTTGTAATGAAGTCATCGAATCAGTAGCATTTCAAAATCAGTCAATGCAATCGCCTCATCATCGCTTAGGCAGTAAAGTCACTTGTCAAGGTGAAGTCAATTACTTGGAAAATGGAGGCTAAGATTTGTCAGTTTAAAAAAAAAGAACTTTTCCGTTACGTCAGGACACAACTCATACCAGTAGGGGAAAAGACAATCTAAGAACGAATAAAAATGATTAAAATATGCTAATTATCAGGTTTTTACAGTCACTGAATTCTGAGAAGGAAGTTTTTTGATTGTTTTTTAAAATACAAAATGTGGACTTGCGGGTTTTGCATCGCAGCTCTTCAATATACACTGAGAGAAAATTTATCGTTTTAAACAGTGAACATCTATCTTCTTACTACATGGTAATATTTTCATCAGACTTTGTTCTTGTGTAACATTAGAGGTCCCAGCCTGAAATTCTATCATATTAACCGTATATTCACTGAGAAAAATTTAGTTATTAAGACTGTGTATGATATGTAAAAAATCCTGTTATTATCTTAGGATTCAAATTAGTAGCGTCGATTCATCTGCAATAAAGTATAGAGAAATAATGCAGAACCTACAACAATGCGTGGTAAGTCATCAGATAATACTAGGATTTTTCATGATATTGTCAGTGTTATGCGTAATTCTTCACGACGGTGGAAGTTTACAACGCATAGTACTAAAAGATTCAACCTCGTATCATACGGTTCAGTTAATCATTGTTTTAAAACTCAAATTTACCACTTTATAAGTTGAATGTTTCTTTCTTTAATAGATAAGCAGTTTTATTTATAAAACATATGCATATTCATATGCGTATGTGTATGTATAGTTATGTGCGTCAAAGTTAAGTTGTTATGCAAGGTGATGTATAAAATCTGCTGCCACGGAGTTAGGGACTTAGTTAATAAAAACTGCAGCTATCACGGTATTTTGAAAAAGTGAGATGAGCGCGATCCCTGAATAATAGGAGAATATTTAGCATAATTTGATACAATTTTTGGATAAAGAATGTAGACAAACAATGGGAACTACTGCTAACCTTCACCTAAAAAATTAGGTACTATTAATCGTTAACAATTTGTAATAAAACTTCAAATTTTTTATATAGGAATGACTAAAATAAGCGAGGAAATCGCGCTTTTCTCGTTAAATCGTTGTTCATATTAAATAAATCTGTAATGCCGGTAACTCTCGGTTCCACATTACATTAAGGTGATGTGTATAAGGTCTGCTGTCACAGAATTTGGGATTTTGTTTATGAAATTTTCAATAAATGATATTTTTCAAAATACTGAGAATAGCGCGATTTTGTAATAATGGAGAAAATCGTAGCTCTTTAAGATATCGTTTTTCTTTGAAAAATGTAAACAAACAATGATTTCTACAAATAATCTTCACTTTCAAAACTAGAAATTGGAATGTGAATGTGTACAATAAGTGAGAAGATGGCACTCTTCTCGTTAAATTAATTTACAATCACATTATTAATTTTAATTCAAGATATCTGTTATCTGTCGATAACTTTCGGTTTAACATCACTTTAATTGTGTAAAACTTTTTCATTACAAAAAAATTATAGATTACAAAATCGATAATTAAAATAAAACAATATATTAGGAATTTTAAATATCCTCCTTTAATAATATTTTAGAGAATACAAATTTTTCTATGATAAATTTTCGATACAATAAATAATCATTTCAATTGAAAAATTCGCGAATTAAGGCGATAAATGAGGGTCGGCGTTTACGAAAAACGCGATAAGGTCCAAAATATAATGATTAAAATATTAAACAAAATATATTCAACGATTCCTTGCAATTATATAAATCGATGGATATATTTTGTTTAATATTTTAATTATTATATTTTGCAAAGGACCTTATCGCGTTTTTCGTAAACGCCGACCCTCATTTATTGCCTTAACATTATAAAAATTGTTTGAATTTGTCTGAAACTTAATTATTTATCACTACAAACATTGTTTAATTTCATTCATTGTTAAATTTGTTAACCGTCACTATAAAAATAAATTTAATGGAAGATTAAAATTTACTGAAAAAAATGTAATTACTACTTTACTGTTTCTACGGTCCGCGGTTTCGTGTGTATCACAGAAAATTTTTGTACAGAATTTTTACCCCTGTACAATTTTATTAATTGTTTAATCAGTGACAGAAAAACTTATAGATAATCTTAAATAGCGTATTCTTGAACTTATTGTGAAAAATTTAGCACATTCCTTCTTTTTCAACGTTGTTGGTCGATAAACTTTTAGTTGCATGGCATCGAGTGAGGGCTTAATTAGCAAAGCCTGAGGCGAGCTTTTCGCTTCGCACCAGACGTAATTTCACTCACCCCTCGTTTTAATTCGAATTTTCGTTAGCGTACGTCCTGGCGCCAGCTGAATCGGCTTACTTGTTCGCGAACTTTTAATTTCTATCTGGACCAGTTGTTTGCCCTACGTGAAATATCGGAATACTTCGCTTGCATTTACACCGCGTCGTTTTTCTTCATTTTTAATTATCAGAAATTGTGACCTTACTCTGGATTAATATAATGAAAAGACGAGAAACCAAATCGGTTTATTTTCCGCTGCCAGCTGTTCGGTCACAGAATTCGAAGGGCCTTCAAAGTTACTAGTAATTTTTTCCTTCGTAATTTCTGATAAAACTTTGCTCTTAGTTTGCATCGATCGTTCATTAAAACTTCATGTTGAAATTCACACATGTATCAACGCAAAATATGCATTAAATTTATACTCTTATGACATTCGGTAAAATTTCATTCACAAAAATAACCTTTTTAGTCAAAATGTTTTATGTCTTGAAACTATTTTTTATTTTATGTCTTTTAAACTATTTGAAAAAAACTAAAATTTTTAATCCACATTTCAAAAATGTTAGCTGATGTAGAGTAAAAATCTTAACTCAAAATTAACTCAAAAGTAAATAACAAAAGTTTACTCGTCAACATTAACGCAGAACTGTAGCATATTGTAGAACTATTTTAATAGTTTTTTTAAGAGAATATAGTATCATATACAAAATATTGTCAATTTCCTAATTACAAAATTTAGGTGTTCCCTTAATTGTTGTAAGGAGTGTATAGGAATTTGTTATTTTTAGCAATCATAAAAATTGAAAATATATAAAATTAAATTTACAGTACATTATTACAACATTGATTTATATAAATATAAATATTTTACGAATATCTGTGCAAAACTATTTTTTATGAATTGATAGAAATACACAAAAACAATTAAAACTAATGAGCATATGAATATACACATCAAAATATTTTTAGTCACTGTCTCTCATGTTTTATTTTGTGACGAACACGATTTTCCGAGTTGATTTTCCGAAATTTTAGGCCTTATTTTGGTCTTATAAGTTATTTTTCAAACTGTTTATTCTCTCTTCGACACTTTTAGTTTCATTTAAACCTCAATTCGACCTTTTTTCACTTACAGTTAAAATTTAAAGACTTTAACATGTCCTCTTCGAACTCTTGGCTATCATGTAAGTACCTTTTCATACTTTTTATCTTCGAGAGCAATTTTTGAGATATTTTCTAAGTTCTCATTTTGATCTCTTACACTTTTACTCAAGAAATCTACATTTTAGTGTTCATTTATTCTCTTATTAGCCTCTTTTTAGTCTTCATTATTAATTATGTTATCAGAAATTTGTTATAAACTAAGAGAACTTAAGAGCTCGTTTCTGCCTCATTTGACCCTTAGAGCATTTTTGAATTGATATAGTTTATTTGGACTTAGCACTCCAATTCCTCGATTAGCTTAGGGCCTGTGTCTCAGCTTTGTAATCGTGCGTCTCGGGTTCAATTTCCCATGCGATCAAATTTGAAATGCGTATTTTTATATTGTTAATTTACGTTTAAATGGTTTTATAATGATTGTAATTATGTACTATGTATTATAATAACACTTTATCAAAATTTATGTAATAAAATAAAAAAATAAATCGGGTTTGGGTATAATATGTATATGTACACGTATAAGAATAATGTGCATAGTTTCAATTCTCTGTTAGTGTGTACTCTTGTACACGTAAAACCCAAATAATCTATTAATTGATTTTTTTTTCATTTGATTATCATTATTAAAAATTTCTGTAGTTTAGAGTTAACCAATTTCTTTTCCATAACATTGATTCGAATCAATGGTTTTAAGGATAAAAAGTTTAACGCGGTTAAAAGAGGTTTAAAAGAGAATTTTATGAAAATTTCTACGAAGATTGCCGAGAAATTAGAAAGAGCTAAAAGATGCTGGAAAGAGGTTGAGAAAAGAATACAACTAGACTTGAAGAACAGAGAGACATGTTCTCTTTTAAATCTCAAATTGCTTAAAGCGGACATTACCGCAAGTTTGAAGTCGTAATGAGTTGAAAAAAAATTGCAATCGTACTATTTTTATTCTCGATCGAACCTTTTTCTAGCTATTTTCAGGTTTTTGATAAACCTTTTTTGAGACTTGCTTTCCTGTCTCCTTCATCTCTATTTGATGTCTTATTGGAGGTTGAAAATTTCGACTCGGGAATGCATTTGTAAAATGTATTTACTAAAATTATCAGTATTTAGTATAAAGATTTTTTATAAATAACTGAAAGATATATTTGGATTAATTATTTTTAGTTTAACTTAGCAATTGAAGTAGTTCAGATAAATTTGCTCTGTGTAGATTAATTGTGTGAGAATATATATAAATTCAATTGCCATTAAGTTTCAGTCACTAACATTTTGAAATTTTATTTTGAAAATTATTGAAATTAGATAAAAATAAATCCAGACAGAGATCAAATGTATCATTTCGTGTTAGACGTTGTGCGTAAATATATTTTCGTTGAACTAGTTTAATTATGATTTACGGCCAGCTGCAAAGAATAAAATAAACAAAAATCTTTATTGATGCAGAAAATTGAGTTTTAAATATTACTACTATATATTATCACCAATTGTCCCGTTCACGAAAAAGATTGACAGTATCATTGATAATAATATTGAATCATATATGGCTGGTTACCAAAACCCATAATCATCGATATTGAACATTTTTTTAAATTTTGCAGTATATGGTCGTCAGTAATATTGTCTAGATGTTACTTGATGTATATGACATGTGTTTACACTTGCAGTATGGTATTTCATCTTTAGAATGTAATAGAAAATGTGTGTTCAGTTTTGTTCTTTATTGGGAGAGTTAAATAAAAATAATTTAAAAAAGACGCTCGTTTCTAGCGAATTTAAGATAAAAAATTTAAAAAAATTGAAGTTATTGGATTCGAGTAAAAAATTATCTTTTATTATTTGCAAACATAAAAAGTATTCCATTTTCCAATGTTTCAATTATATTCGAAAGGCAATTAAGAATGAGTCAAGATTTTCTCTCTCTTAGGAAGTTAAATTAGGGTTTCAAAAACAAAATACTATAAAATGATTGTGTGAATATATTTTTTCATCCTGTATTCGAATTTTATTTATATTTATAAAATATCATAATGCATAGTTTTCCCTCATTTGATTTGCACAAGGATCGATCTACTTTGACATACTTTTCATAAAGGGTATTATATAGTTTGTAGCGTTGTTTATATAAATGAAATTAAAAAATTGGGTCATCAGTTAAATGGGCGAGCTGACAATAATATGGAATAAGAAAAAGGAGCAAGACTCGAGGGAGAGGAAAGCCGAACCACAAGCCAGCGTATATCTGTTATATTGCCTGACGAACTGCCATTTGTCTACGTGACAAATTGCTAGTCGCAATTAGTTAGCAGAGTTACAGTTAGGATGGCCCGTACAACAGTTCCATCCGTTGCAAAGTTTTGACTCGAAATTCCACCCATTCGATGCCCAGCGATAGGGCGTAGACAAAAAATAGGGTGGCGGGCAAAAAGCGACCAACAAGTGCGCTGAATTTAACTCTCGGACTCTTTTCTACTTGCACACCAAGTGACACAGAGTATTGATATTCAAAATAAACCGTTTTGTACTTGACGATATTCTAGAAAAAAATACCCAAATAAAAGAGGTTGCACATTACTGTGGTTTCGATTATAAATACAAGGGGTGCGTTTTTATGTTGAATCAACAAAGGAGTACTTGACCCCTTTGTTAACAAAAGCCTCGGTCAAACGTTTCGTGATTTTAGCTTTAAATTTGTTAGTTGTGCAAACAAGCTTTGGAAACGATTCTATTGAGAATTGATTTGAGTAAATAAATGAATTGAGAATTGATTTGAGTTAATAAATTTTTGGCAAGTAGGATGCTTCTTTGTTTAACAGCAAAGATGCGTTTGCAAACGTTTGGCTATGTATCTAGAGCGCTGCTTGTTGCTTGACATTCAGTTTTCCGTTCGAGCGAAGTCGAAGCAACGTCGAGTATTAACAAATGGAAACTGCTTGAAGTTGCGATAGCAAATGATTTATGGAATTCATGTAATACCCGCCGTGAACTGTTTTGTCAGTTTAGAGTTCCAATGTAGAAATTCTCCGAGAGCTCGTTGAGAATTTTAAGGGCAGGGATGATCCCGTAGAAGTAACTCGAGAGAAGATCTGACATCAACAGTTTACGGTATAATGAGTTCTTGACAAAAGGTAACCACGTTGGGAAGAAATTAATAACTTGCTGAATTAAGTTTAAAAAATGACAGTTTCATATACTTTTTGCATCACAATCACGTAGACAGCTTAATTCGAAAATACAAGAACTTGTATCGTGAACAGCATGTTATATCGGATGATTTAATGTGACCACAATTCTGCACAGGCACGTTTCGTGATTTAGATATGAAGTATAGCGTTTGCTCTCCCTCCCTCCGATGTATTAACAAATAGATCTCATGGATAGGGATTTACCGAGGTTGTTTTAAGAACATCATAATCGTGTGATTAAACGTGCTGATAAAACGGAATGAAACGTCGTAAAAGAATAACTTTTATGAGCCTCACACATATATAATATTGAATATGTATTTAAAAGCTTCTGAACATTTATGTAACATCGATAACTTTCTGATACATTAAACCTCTCTACACAACAAATTACGTATGGAGAAACTATAAACAAAATAATCAATATTTCTGTATGTTCAACAAAATTAGAAATTAAAACTGAAATTTTGGATGTGCACACATCTCTAAACATGCCATTAGTATCAGGAGACGAGGCAGTTTCACCGGCCAAGTATACAAAAATACTTCAAAGAGACACAGTAGTGTATTCTTATTCTGCCACTTTTTCACTTATAAAAACATCTAGAACAAAAAAAAAAAGTTTTTGTGTGCGCATTGTGTGGAGTCAGCGGAGAAGAGCAAAAGTAACAAAATCGAAAACCCTCCAAATATTGGCCGAAAATTCAAGAGAAGGAAGTCCGTTTTTTGTGAAAATTTTTTTTTCCCTTTTCTGGGTCCGGATGACGTCATTTTTGGCAATTTTTAAAGAAATAATCGAAATTTTTTGAAAATTTTCAGAATTTTTTCAAATTCATTACAATTTATCAAATTTAACAATTTTTTGAATTACAACATTCTCAAAAATTTTTCATATTACGAATTTTTCCAATTTATTTAAACACTCCAAAAACATTGGAGTTATAGGGTGCACGTCAAACAATGGTAAAGGGTCTATCAAAAGCATGCATAATTTAGGATTTCCTTCAAGTGTTATTTTCAGAAAACCATTTATGCGTTTGCACGCATTTTCGTGCGTGATCAAGCATTTTCACATATGTTCACGCAAGTAAATTCCTTTGCACGCGTGAGAACGCATTAGCACGCATGTGCATGTATTTGCTTTCATATTTATACGTACTTATGCGTTTGCACGCATGTACACGCCCGAGTCGAAATTTTCAACCTCCGATAAGAGATCAAAAAGAGATGAAGGAAAGAGGGAAGGGAGTCTCGAAAAAGGTTTTTTCGGGAACCTGAAAATAGTTTAAAAAAGGTTTGACCGAGAATGAAAAGAGTACGATTCAGCGGCTAATCTCGACGCATCACCTGACCATCAGGCGAATAGCGGCGGCCCGACCAACAGGCCCTGGAGTCCGTCAACTTGGTGCTGGCGGAACTCAACGTACCGGTGAGTCCGTTCTTTACCGCGCTTATAAAGACCACCAAGACACCCGGTGGCACATCTCACGTCCTTTCAGGGCGTGAGATGTCACAACTCTCATTCTCTCTCTCTCTCTCTCTCTCTCTCTCTCTCTCTCTCTCTCTCTCTCTCTCTCTCTCTCTCTCGCACGCACGCTTTTTCATTCATTTTTCCTTGCCCATTATACTTTTCTTTGGTTGCTGGCATTCTCTTCCTCGCCAACTCCGCCTTGCTCTTGCTTGCCTAACTGCTCCCTGTGTGCTTTGCTGGTTCAAGCCCAGCTTTCATATTTCCATGACAGGGACGATAGGCCAAGCAATAATGTCTGGTTTGTTTGTAGTAGCCGAGCTGCGCCAGGACCCTGGAGGCCAGGCACAAACACAAACGGGTTACCCTGAATCAGAAAAAGCACCTTTTTTTTTCAAATCCTCATAACTCGGCCAAATTCGATCATTTTTTTTCACATTCATTAGGATGAATGTGACGAAGAAATGAATTTTAGGATAAATGAATTAAACATTAAAGCACACACAGTCAAAAAAGCCCATACACACCAACCCCACACACGCGCACACACACGCACATGAACGCACACACATACACGCACATGGAAGCACACACACATGCACACGCAAACGCAGACGTGCACGCACTCACACTCACACGCAAACGCACACGCACAAACACAAACACACATCCACCCACACACGCAGACGTGCACGCACTCATACTCACACGCACAAACACTAACACATGCACGTACACACGCACGCGCACAAACACTAACACATGCACGTACACACGCACACGCACAAACACAAACGGTTTACCCTGGATCATCAAAAAAATCAGAAAAAGCACCTTTTTTTCAAATCCTCATAACTCGGCCAAATTCGATCATTTTTTGAAAATTTTTTTCAAAATGTTCGTCACAATCTAAATTTTCGTTTTCCGAGAAAAAAGTTATCTTCATTTGAACAGATTGGTCTTTTCGTTGAGTAAATTCACTTGACATCAGTGCCATCTATTGTGGGGTCAAAATGAAATTTAACCACATATTCTTAAAGTTCAAGTCAAGCCCTTCAAAATAAAAAATTTTTTTCGATAAGATCCATCAAAGTTATGAAGGATTGAAAATTTTCATTTTTCAGGGGGGGGGCGCTAATTGTTGTGCCGCGTGTAATATAAGGTATGGAAATGTTATTATTTATATTGATGTAATGGATCTAAAAAGGGATGATTTGTAGGTGTAATTTTTTTTTGTTCTAAGCAGGAGCTATGAGATTACTTTGGAGTAGTAAGTTTTTCAGCTTTTTCTCCCGTTGTAAAACCTCAGCTTAAGGAACGAATCTCCAAGAAAAGTATGGGTTGAAACAGTCCTGGTGGTCTATGTCCTAAACCTCTCGATTTAGTAGCCCGAAAATTTGGAGCGACTCCTTCCAAGACGAGTCTTGCTATTACGGTGGACCAATTTGATTGGTTAAGATGTCGGGGGAGTGGTGCTAAAGCTAGTGGTATCGCTGGACCTGGTAGAGAGGTTGATCAAATCTATCACTCACGCTGAACAGATGTGAAAGAGGTTGAAAAATAATCTTAAAATTCAGCAAATTTTGATCGACGATAAATAGAGTTTAAAAACAGATTTAACAAATCTTCCAGAGTTATAAAAACTGAACAATCAGGCCCAGGAAAATTTTTTTTTCTGGGCCTAAAAGAGGTCGTAAAATTTGACTCGGGCAGTGTAGGTGCTGTGACGGGAACTGGTCGTAAAAATGTTGGTGGAGCTGGCGTTGGTAAGAGATGGGATTCTAAGACATACTTTTCGTAGAGCCAAGGATCACTCTTTTCCCGGTCCCTTCCAACCTCGGGATTGCCCATAGCTTTCTAGAGGTAAAAAAAATTCATCATTGCCCAGCGACGCCACATGCTGGACAAAAAACCTCGAAGCGTCCCATAGTGTTTGCCACAAGTGCCACGCATTTTTCGCGAATAGCTGGAACGCTGGCATAAAATTCAATTTACAGGTCTTCATCGAATGAGCTACAGAAAAGCGCCTCAGCGCCTTGCCTTGCCTTACCTTGCCTTGCCTTAATCACAACCTAAACCATATTTTTTTCTGGGCGGGTGCTGAGCAAAAAGAAATTCCCACAATGCATTTTTGAAAACGGTTTGAATGTACGAGACCTTGATATCAAACTGGAGACTATCCATAGTCTAGCTGCAGAAACGATAAAACAATGTTCAAGCGCTGAAGTTTAATAGAAAGGGATTGCCAAATCACGATGAAAGTTTTCGATAGCTTTCGGGTTCAGTACGATTTTCTCGATAAATTTTCTAAGACGTAGAGTCTACAAAAACGCGATCTCAAATATTCTAGCTGAAGATAACACGGCGTGACTGTGTCCCATCTCCGGCTACGGCAGACAAAACGAACGCACGCATTCAGTGACAGCTGCAGACGATTTTCTCGAGCAATAGTCAAATTTGTTAGAAGAAGACAGCAGTAGTGAAGGTATGGGAAAATCAAGAGACTAGTTATTGCAAGATTGGAGGTAACTGAGTTCTGTTTATCAAACTAATCAATTATTGACAACCCAGTGTTGTATGTTAATGACATCAGCTGTAATGTTACCGAGCAAATCTTGAACCTCGGTGATATTGGCATGTAAATAAATTAAAAATCATTAGCATAGGGAAGATGTTTCGTATGTAGGAGGTCATCTGGTAAGTCAATAATGAAAATGGAAAAGAGAAGAGGTCCCAGGACTAATCCCTGCGAAACATCTAACATTACATCCCTCCACTCAGATTTAATGCCATTGTTAGTCAGGACAGCTTGAGATCGTCGACGAAGATATGACTCGAACCAACTCACCACAGATTCCGAGTATCCAAAGTACCCAAGATCAAAAGCTTTCGAGAAGTCAAAGAGCAGCAAAATGGTCATCTTCTTATTGTCCATCGTCGATCAGACGTCCTTTAGCAGTCTAAGGAAGACAGTGTGCGTGAAATGAAGTTTGTGGAAGCCAGATTGGTAGGGATCAAGGGCTTTAATAGTGGTGAGATGATTAAGCAGCTGTTTATGAACGATACGCTCTAGAATCTTCGAAATAGAACAGAGCAAGGATATTGGATCTTTGTTTTGGGTTGGTTTCGGAATCTTAGGCAGTAGTTTGATGAGTGCTCTTTTCTAGAGGGATGGGAAAATGAAATTAATAAGAGAGGTGTTTATGATGCACAAGAGGTTGTCGAGCAATACTCGAGACACTAATTTATAATAGGAGGCTAGAATAGAATTAATACTAAGAGCATTTGAAGCTGGAATTTGAAGCTGGAATCAATAGGGTCAAGGACTCAGGGGCGATAGGAGTGAAATGAAAAGTATTAGTATACGATGTAGGTGTAGAAGGAGAGAATTGATTTGTGGTGTGAACAAGGATAGCGGAATCAATGAAATAACTGATCATATCTGAAGCCGAAACTGCCAAAACACCTCTTCTGTCAGACTTCTTTTTGGACTCAATGACCCCTAGTTCGTTCCATAGTAACTTACTAGAATTCAAAGAGGATAATTAAGTAAATTTTCTCCTCAGAAAAACTGCTTTTGATGTGTGAGGTCATCCATGGTGCGGGAAATTGTTATGGAGTGATTGTTATTCACCGGTGCACATAAATGAATAGTATCAGTGATGGTAGCTTTCATCGTTAAAACTATACGATCAACCGATGAAACGTTAATGAGAGACACCAGAAATCATTTGACAAAGTGTTTGACGATGAAGGTTTTTCAAGTCTTTATATTTGAGAATTTGAGAAGGCGTTCAGCAGTAGCTGGGACAACAATCCCATAGTGGACTAACAGAGCTTCATGTGCTGAGAGGAAAGGAAAACCAGATTCAGAAAAGTTAATTATATTATTAGAAGAGTCAGTCAGGCAGAGATCACTGACGGTATAAGAGTGATCAATGTGGTATGAATTTAGCTTGTGAATCATTCTTTAGTAGATCAGGTATTCAAGTCACCCAAAATAATAATGATGATACAAAATAAAATTTAAAAAAAGCCAGACCCATTATAGCGAATTAAAAAGCAAAACAAAAATGGCGACGTGCATCCTAGACAGAAACCATAGTTTTCCGCGGTGCACGATCAAGGCAATCGCGAAGACTCGTGAGACTTGTTCATCTGTAACCTTCGAACGACCATCTCAACTGATAATTTCAAAATACATGACAAATTATGTTAAGAAGTCTCGTCCTCCGAGATCAATGGCAGTAGCGCCAGCTGCTCGATTAAACCATTCGTTAAAGAAATTTCTGAAAAGAAATTGAAAATTCGCGCCGTTCGGATGGTGCTGCACTTGTTACCTGTGTCTTTCCGCGGTCATCGCGTTTTATTGTCCAATTAACGTACAACGTGCTAGTGTGAATTTGCTGAAGGTGTATTTTGCCGAGTGTTTTTATGTAATCAGAAGCGGGGAACAGTATGGAAAAAGCAAAAGAAGACTCTTCTCCGTCGAAAGATGGCCTTTATTCGCGAATTAAATATTTGGAGGAAAAAGTGAGAAAGGATACCCTCAAATCACAAGTTGGTGAAAAGGACTCAGCAAGGCATTCCGTTTCTCGTTTATGTTCTAGATCTTATTATTCCAGGTCACCATCTAATTGTTTGCGATCTCGGCCGCGTTCACAAACTTGCTATGAAGGAAAGCATCGTCATTCTGGAAGGGATTATCAAAACCGATATTGAACAGAGCGTTACTGGAGAGGTTCGCCAGTTCATCCCGAAGCAGAGAGCGTACTCGGAGAGGGACGTCAGCTTTGCGGAAGCATGGTCGTGGAAGAGACCATGATAGAAGAGGTTCGCCGAAGCATTACCCCAGCTCAAGTTCAGAGTCGTCGGACAGATCGCTAGTGAAAAACTAGTTTTTTAATCCAAAAAACGAATCACTGATATCGTCAGTGGACCATGACGTCGCAAACTTATTAGGAGAAAAACCTGCAGAGATCACCGTGGGACCAAACTTGAAGCATGAAGAAGTAAACGTGAGATGAAGTGGCATTCTTGAGGGCAGCCTTTCTACAAAGATTAGTGGAAAAATATGGAAGCCGGCTAATTTGACAATGTTGTTCGCACCAGTTCATAATCTCGAAGCAAAGTCGGGGATGTCCCAGTTGGCCAGAAAGAGGGATTCTTTTCAACAAGAGGCTCAGGAACAGTTAGCGGCTGAAGTTAATGCAATTGGTCTCGCCTTTTCGGAATTTTTGGAGGATAATTCGACGTTGAAAAAAGCTATAGATGTGAATAAAGTGATCAAGTTACTAAGTAATGCCAGTCGCCTGGGATCTGACTTGATTCATAATATCTCCCTTACTAGGAAGGCTTTTATTACTCCAACCCTTAACCTAACAGCAAAGAATATTGTGGACTAGGCAAAATCTGATGCGTTTCTGCTCGGAACTGACTCTCGAGAAAGAGTAAAGAATGCTGATGCAACGGAGAAAACAGCCAAAGTGATAATGATGAGAAACAACCTGACCAACACAAAGCGGAAACCAGCTCCACAGCCTTCGAAATGTTACTCGTCACAGCGATCCTATTCCGCAAGACCATCTTACGACCATTTAAACTCCCAGGCTCCAGCCGGATCGAGTAACCGAGGATACCAGCAACAGGGGGCGTACGAAAGTTGGAGCTACAGGTCACGGCAGAGCTTGCGTCGAAGACGCTAGAGGAACGTATAGCTGGCAGACTAAGAAATTTTCACTTAGCATGGAAAGAGCTCACCAGTAACCGACTGGTTCTAGAGGCAGTTAATGGATATAAGATTTCATTTATCATAACACCCTCTTCAAATTATTTCTATAAACAGCAAAAATTGCCTGACAAAGATATAATTTTCTGCGAAAAGGAAATCTCGAAGTTGTTATTAAAAGGCGCAATCTTTCAGGTGGAACCATGCGTACATGAGTTTCTATCTCCATACTTTCTAGTGGATAAGCCAAACGGAGAAAAAAATTTATTCTTAACTTGAAAAAGTTCAACAAATTCATTCAACCACCCCATTACAAGATGGAGGATTTAAAAACCGTGTTATACCTCATATCTTCCAAGTGCTTTGTAGGCTTGGTGGATTTGAAAGATGCCTACTTATTGGTGCTCATTCATCCGGAGTACAAAAAATATTTAAGTTTAAAATTTCAGGGTAGGACGTATGAGTTTAACTGTATCTCTTTTGGCTTGAGTACGGCTCCATTATTTTCACTAAGATTGTGAAACCTTGTTTGTCTTATCTTAGAGCAAAGAATTTGATTTCAATTAATTATTTGGACGACTTCCTATTAATAGGAAACACTGCTGACGATTGCAAGAACAATATAAATACTACTGTCTAGCTATTAGAGTCATTAGGTTTTATTTAAATTTCAACAAATGTTCTTTGACTCCATCTAGAGTGTGCGAAATTTTAAGTTTCTTAATTTAGACAACAGTTTCTACATTAGACTATCAAGTGATAAGCAAGGAAAAATTGTAAGGTTGTTACAAAATTTTACAAGTAAAGATACCTTCAGGATTAGTTATAGGGACGTTAAACTCTATTTGTCCTGCAGTCAAGTATGGACCAACTTATTTAAAGTTACTGGAAAGACATGAGTTTTTAGCACTCCAAAGGAATGGGGGTAATTTTTATGAAAAAATTCACCACTCAGAGGAGGCACATCAGGACTTGGACTAGTGGATAAATGTACTGAACTCCTCTAAAGCCAAAAATCCAGTGAGAACGCAAACGTTTGAACTAGAAATTTTTTCAGATGCTTCTTCCACGGGCTGGGGGGCATTCTTTAATGATAAAGCAACAGAAATGGATGGTGGAGCGAGGAAGAAAAGTTAAGACACATTAATTTTCTTGCGTTGAAAGCTGTGTTTCACACATTAAAGTGCTTTGCCAATGGATGCAGGTTATCTTAACTCTTGTTGAGGATTGATAATATAACGGCCTTAAGTTATATTAATAAAATGAGGAGAGTACAGCATCCCGATTTATCTCATCTTGCCAAAGAGATCTGGCGATGGGGTGAAGACAGTGATTTATGGTTTGTGACATCCTATATTCGGTCCACGGACAACGTACAAGCAAATAAGGAATATCGGGTGATATCCTACTGTTGATGACACCAGGAATCATGAGCGTCTCATAATTCTGTTCTTTTTTTCTTGTTTAATAAAAAATGAGCACTAGTCGGTAAAACAGTTTATTTATTTATTTATTTATTTATTAATTAGGCGCCAAAATCCTCTCTGCCCCCTCTCAGGTCGAAACGGCAGGTATAAATACGGGTCGCAACCTTGTAAAGTGATTTCTATTTCTATCACATTTACTAACATAATTTTAGTTTGTCTACTAATTATCAAACATTTACTTTAACTCATTCAAATTCGGTTGAATGAATAACGTTATGCTTGGATAATTTATGTGACGGTCATTTGATTTTGTGTGAAGCATTGACATCACTGATGGAAGACTCTTTCTCGATTCAAGCCATCCATCTGCGAAGCCAAAACCCAAGAGAGTGAGTTCGTTCCATATTCGATTGCTGTTCAATTTATTCAAATTTATTTATTTACATTATTCCGGAAATATTGACATAAATTTTTAGACGAAATATTATCTTATTATTAACTTTATTTGAACTCAATTTGATGCATTGCATCTGTGGTGCGTCACCACATCGAGTGAGCTTGGTGTCCGAGCCCTTGATTCAAATTTTTACGTTTCCTTTTATTCAAATTTTTAATTTCAATTTTTGAATTAATTTTTAGCAATTGCCATATTGTACAGGCTATTCTGTGCATTTAATATGTTCTAACTGTTATTTGCCCGTTTATTTCTTGATTTGAATTTCAAATTTAATTGGGAGACACGAAATTAAAAAAGTAAAGGAATTAATGCATCAAAATAAAGATTTAAATTCAACCGTCCAGGTAGTGTCCACCTGCAAAACTGTTGCTCTGTTTACCTTTACTCGAGCTCAGTTCAATTTTAATTTCGGTTCAATCAATATTTTGAATTCAGTCCCGTATTTATAGCCGTAGCGGTAACGATAAAGGCGTTCGCTGTTTAATTTTTCTAGATTAATTTCGAGCATTAAAATTTATATAATTTTTTATAGAATTGAAAATCCACAAGTTGAATTTAAAGTTATGATTATTCTTTTGAATCAAAATTATATATGATCATTATATCATTTGATTGATGGTGGTAATAAGGCTTTGAACTATACCACTCCTTGATCTTACTCGATTTACCAAGTATTTGATCTGACAATATCACCTACACCCAGGAAACTAAATCGTCGTTATCAAATGAGATTTTTGCGGTCATTGATCATGACTATGGACCATTTGAAATTGATTTATTTTCCGCAAATACAAACACAAAATGTATTAAATTTATATCATGGTTTCCTGATCCTGAGGCTTTTGATATTGACGCTTTCAGTACCATGGGGCGAATTTGACTTCCATGCATTTCCGCCTTTTTCTTTGATTAACAAAGTACTAAGAAAAATTATAAATGACAAAGCAACTAGTTCGCTTTTAATTCCAAATTGGCCTTGTCGAGCTTGGTTCCTTTTATTTAACAAACTACCTTATCTTCTCCTTTCAGTTCCAATTACCCTCTATGGTGGAAACTTTCCCTGGTAGCAGGGAAATTGTGCGGCAAGCTTTTGTGAATGCTGGGACTCCGGAGGAAGCTTTGGACATCACTATCGTATCTATCACCGAATCAACCCTAAAGCAATATGCGAAGCCTAAAGAACTATGGTGGGTATTTTGTAAAAAAGAAAATGTGAACATTTTTGAATGTCAGAAGTCCTTCATTTTCTAGATAATTATTTTGAAAACTTAAATTTCCACGGCACATCAAATAGTTGCAAATCGGCCTCATTTCTAATCATAAAATCCGACATAGGACATAATCCAGCAATCAAAAGATTTTGTCGAGGTGCTGCCAAAATGAAATCTCAAAGGCCAAAATTTTAACATACTTGGGATCCGAAGATAGTGGTAGAATATTTGGAATCACTGTATCCTCTGGAGGATTTCTCAATTCAAGATTTTACACTAAACTTAGTCACTTTGATAGCGTTGGCTACTGCCCATCGAGTCCAGATGATAGCAGCAATAAAGATTTAGAACATCACCTTTTCAAGAGATAAGGCAGTCATCCATATCACGGAACCAATGAACCACAACCATCACTCATCATTCCATATTACGTGGATAATCCCAGGATCTGCGTACTTTCAACAGTGAAACACTATATGGACAGATCGAAGGAGTTCACTCCCCGTTTCTGACATTCAAAAAACAGAACAATGCAGCCTCCGCGCAGACTATCAGCAGATGGATTAAAGTTGTATTGCAAAGGAGTGAAGTCGATATTACTATCGTCAAAGCCCATTCGACTCGGCATGCGTCTACTTCTACAGCTGCCCGAAAGGGAGGGTCATACGACACTATTCGTAAAAATACTGGTTAGACAGAGACTTCGAATATGTTCAATTTAGTATATAATCGGCCATTAATTGATGAAAATGATTTTGCTTAAAAGATTTTATTAGCTTAAGTAGTATCTTCTTTCGAGTTATTATTTGTTCGTTTTTTCTTATATATAATAATTATATATAATAATAAATAAGTAATTTTATATATATATGTAGTTGTGTATCCATCAATTATCGAAAAATGTGATGGATATGTAAGACTGAAATAACAGTTTAGACCAAAGAAGTGTTATTATTATTATTATTCACATTAAACTTTAAGAAAGCCAGTAGTTTGTCCAGGGATAGATCCTCGTCACTCTCCAGTTGGATTTTACCAAACACTTTCCATCTTACGGCCGCCAGTATTGGGCATACACTCAAGACATGGAAAGGTGTTTCCTCCACATCACAGCACGACCTGTACAGGTTGCTAACTGCCCTGTTCCGTTTGTGCTGGTAGCATCTCAAATCCCCATGACCTGTGATGAAGCCCACCATTTTTCTGGTCTGAGATCTGTTCATCTTGGTCAGATCCCTTAGCCACCTCGTGCCCAGGTTGCCCAGGATTTACTTAGACCATCTGCAGCTCGTCGTCTCATTCCACGTTTTGAGACTATTTCCTGCCACCTATTTTTCTATGGTGTTAAGGCCATATTGGTATGGCGCATCAATGACGGGTTATACGATCCCCTGCCCCGATGTCCCCACTATTGCATGCATGTCGGCCCTCTCGTTGTCCTCATAGCCCGAGTGACCTGGCACCCATGTAATAGTTACCTTGTTCACGGTGGCCAATCTATTAAGTGTATCAACCACCTTGTCTAATGTGCAGATCTATCAGCTTTTCCCAGGTTTTCAGCATGAAGGATGTCAGGCTGATAGGTCTGAACTCCTTTACCGTAGTATAGCTGATCTTACCAGGTTTCGGTATAAATACCACCCTGGTTTCCTTCCAGCTCTGAGGTACATCCCCTCAAAACCCCGGTGATCATACCCAGGCATGAGTCAATCCCCTCCTGCATCAGCTTGGGGAAGACTCCGTCTGGTCCCGGAGATTTGTAGGGTTCAGAGCTCTCTATGGCCCATTTTACTTTCTCATAAAGAAGTGTTAAAGAATGTATTATTATAGAAGTATTAACAGAGTGTAATAGACGCTGTAACTTTTCTACGGTCGAAATAATATACAAAAGTTATTATAATTTTTCTTCAAGTATGTTTTCCGTAATTTTTCGTTTATAAATCCTCTTTGAACATTTACCATTGATCTCGGAGGATGAGACTTCTGAATATAATTATACGAATAAACGAACTTACCTGGAAGTGAAGTTCGATTGTAATTATATGAGATGTCTCGTCCAAGGAGAACAAGGCCCTCCCATCCGTTCTTAGTCCCTGAAGAAAAATTAATAAAAAATCTTCAAAATCAATGAGACGCGATGAGCGCGGGAAGACACAGGTAACAAGTACAGCTCCATCCGAATAACGCGAATATTTAATTTCTTTTCAGAAATTTGTTTAAAAAATGTTGCATTTAATCGAGCAGCTGGCACTACTACCATTCGATGACTCTTACGAAAACTGACTTGTTTCAAAATATCGCTAAAAACTGTCTCATTTTGTGTTAATTCAATAGGAGATGAGACAGTTTTCAGTGATATTTTAAAACAAGACAGTTCTTAAGAGCCGTCGCATTGATCTCCTCGGACGAGACATCTCATATAATTACGATCGAAGTTCACTTCCAGGTAAGTTCGTTTGATCGTATAATTTTTACATTTTCGGAGTTGTATCTGTCGATAATGAATGCAATGATTTTTCTTGTCACTATCAATTACTATATTTTTGTCCTTATTGTTATCGTTCAGTATCATTTTCAAAGTGATTTCTTTATTTTTCATTTTATTATGTCCTTATGTTTTTTTATTATTTTTGCCATGTGTTTAAATTCAATATAAAATTCCGTTATTTTTTCCGTTATATGACGAATACAATTCAAAACATTTATCTTAAAAGAAAGTAATAGTATTGAGAAAATGATGTAAAAATTTTGTTTTCCATTTTTTTATAAAAAGTATAATAAAACGATAGTTTGAATGATGAATATTTTATTATTAGGATGAAGAAATAATATTCATTGAGTTGAACAGTATTTTACAATTATGTAAAATGTAAAACCTGTATGCGAATATTTTATAATTTAATAATAAACAGATAATAAATTTTATCATGAATTGATAACAAAACGAGTTACTTAAAGCTGCTAGAGTTTCGATCATTTTTATTACGGATAAAAAAAAATAAAGCGTGCATTAGCAAGCCATTAGTTATTGATACAAGCCAGCTAACGAGGAAACCGAAGAAAGAAGTTTTTTAAGCAAAGAAGAAGCTTGATTAATCGATATTGTCTAAAATGTTTGTTTTTCGGAATACATTATTCATTTTTGTGAAAAAATTATCAGTCATTCTCGGATTTTGGCCGTATACGCCTGTCTTCTATTCTAGATTGAGTCAGTGTTTCATATTTGTTACATTTTTTTTTCAATATGTTTTAATTCAGGTAAGAACTATTTATACGAATCATGTTCTAAAATACCTAATATTAATATTAATAAAGAAAACAAATCTCAGACGATAGGAATTATATGGATGGAAATTGTTTTACATTACCCAAACATTTTATTAATTGGAACAATATGTTACCCAAAATTTCAGTATTTTCAAGCTAGTTGCAAATATTTATTCAATATTTTGACTTCAAAAAAAGTAATATCCAAGTTGGATTTAGTCATTCTTCTTCTAACGTTTTCCCAAATTTTCCAGAGGATATGTCTTTATAATGAAATTTATCTTTATCAAGATGATCACTCAAAAAATCTACATGTTTCTGTGAAGCGAAGATTTGGCTTTAACATTAATTTAATGATAGCATTTGTTCTTTGTAATTTTACAAATGATAAATTTTGTTTCAAATTTTGAGATAATAATTTTAATTTGTATGATTTTTGTTTTTTTTTCAACAGTTGTAAATTGGGTACCTTCATTAATTGGACAAGGTTTCATCTTATCCAGGGGAATCGAACGAATAAACACAGTTAGAAAATTTGAAAGTGAAAAAAGAAGACTAACTTTTATCAATCACGGAATTGACATGAGAGCAAGAGTAACTAAATTGCATATACAAATGAATCTTGAACGTATGTATGAGGGAATCTGCGGACTGGCAGCTTTTGGAACCATCGAAACAACAGATTTAATTAACGTAAATAATATGAAACTTATAATAGAAAATTTCACTGGTGAAACAAATATAAACAGAATAGATGTAGAAATCAACTGTTATACTTAATAATTTTCCTTAAATGAAACTGCGAGATTTATTGGACGTAATTCGAATACTTATTGAAACGATAAAGGCTGTTTACAGAAGAAGAAAGAAATGTCCGTTAAGGTGATGAACAGACGACGTGAAGTGTTTATGAATAATAAGTTGAGGTTCTGTGTCATATAGTTTCAAAAAGATAGATTCTAAAATATATGTTTTGATGATGATTTTGTATGTATCGGATTCTGATGGATTCTGATCAGATTAGACTGAATATATTTGCGCTTAGGGGGAAACGCTATTGTTTTTTGAAGACTTATTCTACGCGCCGCGGACAATAACCAGCTTGACCAAGGGCACTACCTTAGACGCAGTCACCGACGGGATGTACTCTGCAACCTAGAATGGACCAGGAATTTACTCCAGGAGCCGATCGATGATGTGGCAGGGCCTTCGCCAGCTGATATCGATCGGCATCGATTAGAGAGCAACTAAATCAAATACCATTTTTCTGACGGAAGGCTGAACGCAAGTTCAGGCCGGGGTGGGAAGCAGCCATAAAACGCCAAAGAGCCATTTTTCTCTCTCTTCGTTTGAATCTCTTAATCGTTAAGTGGCGTAGTAGTTTGATATAACTTTCTTCGATATAAAATTGTTTAATGCATCTTATGAGATTATAGCGTTTTTCTACTTAACGAAAAATTTCTCGAATTTTGAAATGTAACTTCCTTTACCAAACAAGCATGGTATTTCCAAAAATAGCTACACATAGGTTTAAAAAAAGGAAAACTACGAAAGTATTATTGCAGTTTATTTCTTTTACTTTTCTGTTATAATTTCATAGAAAGACAAAACTTGTATTTCTATTCAAAAACTGCTGTTTAATTATTGTTTTATTGTCTTATTTCCTTCCTAACAGTTTTTTTTTTTAATTAATAAAATTTGCATGAGTCAACAATATTTTAAAAACTAAGGATTGATTAAAAACAAGTTGATTGTGCGTAGATAGCATTTGCATTGGCGAAAATGTCAAGTATCTCTTATTTTACGTACCTAAAAGACTTAGATGTTCAATTTGCAAAAAAAAAAAGAAGAATCATCAGCTGATATTATTAAAGAATAGAATACGACCAAATCTAAAGTCGTGGATCAATCGCGGCCTACTTTAACGGTGAAGAGAGAAAAAACGATTCTGGATCTACTATCGACGCTTCACACGAGCTCATCTTATGCTCATTATCGCAATTATTGCAATGATACGACTGCAGCAATCTGGAATGCCCAATCAGCCTATGAGCAGAAAATTGTCAAGGCCTATGATCAGTCCTTTTATAGCTACATCAATAAAGCTACGACGCCCTCTTTATCGTTGATAACAACGATCTTGATGAATACTGGTTTCGTAATCGATGATCGTGGTGTTGCAGAAGCCTTCGCCTCCGAATTTAAAAAAGTCCACACTCGTGATCCAACAGGCCCTCTCCGACTTATCTTTACAGAAGTTAATAGTGCAACACTGCAGATTGTGAACTTTTGTATCAACGATGTCCGGAGGACTCTTCAAAAACTCAAAACATCCACGTCTACGGGCGGGTATTCCACCTCTGTTGCTGAGAGAACGCGCGCACGTCTTGGCACCACCAATTTGTCATCTATTTGAAGAATCGCTTGAATCAGGCACCCTTCTAGACTCCTGACGCCATATCCACATTACACCGATTTACAAATCCGACAGGAAAGATCTTCCTTCAAACTACCGTTTCATAAGTATCACCAGTGCTGTATGTAGTCATGGAACGCCATATAGTCGACGCCCTAATTAAATTCCTGTTGCAAACTGATCGACTACCTGTCAACGAACATGGATTTATTCCTGGCCGCTCAGTCACCACCAATTTGTTTTTTTGTTTAAACGACTGGACCAACGCCCTGCATTCGAAAAAGACCTTTACTAACGCTTCCTACGCAAACTCTACCACAATGTCATCTAAGGTACTCTACGACGCTGGCTCCAAAACTACTTCACTAACCGGACTTTCCAGACGCGTGTAAATGTTTTACTCTCTGAAAGCCGTCTTATACGGAGTGGGGTCTCTTAAAGCTCTGTTTTAGGGCCTATACTCTTCTTTTTATATTCTGCAACTTTCATGCGAATACAACTTGCACCCACCGTACATTTGTTGATGACACCAAGATCTACGTTAATTCCACGTCACATTCTCTGGTTCTGCAGAATGACTTGGACGACGTTTCCGCTTGGTCTGACACATGGCTGATCCCATTGAACCCCCACAAATGCACTGTACTCCACCTCGGCAAAAACAATCCCCGAGTTATATATCGGGTCACCAACTGTGACATTCCACATGTCCGTGCCCAAAAAGACTTTAATATCATAACCTCTGAAGATCTCAAACACCAGGTTAACTTCGTTGTTAAACGCGCAAACTCTATGCTGTACAGTATCAAACGAGCCTTCACGCTCGTGCATATGAGCCCTATGCTGTTGAGGAAGATCTTCTTGACTTATGTCCAACCAATCCTGGAATACTAAACCGTTGTTCGGTTCCCTTACTTATTGCGAGATATCGAAGCCATCGAACGGGTACTTCGTCGTGCCACTAAGATACCTCCCCATTTCGGACAATTGGAGTTTACTGAGAGACTCTCAACCCAGAAACTCATTACCATGGTGCTACGCAATGCTGACGCTGATCTGTTAGAAACGTGAAAAATCCTAACAGGAGCTTACAACCACCCCTTGCTACCCTCACTCTTCATACCATCACCACTCTTCATACCATTGTAGAGGTGGGACCTCGAGATGAGACAACATTTCTTGGCAAATCGTGTTGTTATTCGATGGAACCAACTTTCCCAAGACATAGTGTCGAAAACTAATGCTCCAGTTTTAAAAAACGCAATAAAAACCTTTTAACGTCTGTGATATTACACCACCTACCCCACTTAATTAATTAAATTTATTAGATTCTCATGTAATCATGAACTCTTATAAAATTACTTGCATATACAATACGCTAAACGGAAATAATCTAGATATGGCTACACCAATGTAACTACTGCCTATTATGAATGAATAAATAAAATAAATAATATTTTAGTTTATCAACGAAATAAGAGCTTACATAACAGTCTCTACTATCAGTGCAATTAGCGATTTGTTACTCTACTCTCACATCATGTTTGCGAATGCATTCATTACACATTTAAGGTCAAGAACTTAGGTGTTTCTTTGATAATTTTTTAAACGGAATAAATTTTCTAAATGTATGTATATTTATGTTGATAGATTTGATAGCATAACTTTTGTAAAATATTTTAACAATGTTTATTTCATTCGAAATGACGAATTTATTAAAAAGTGTCGAGATTTTGCTAGAGAATACCGACAACTAAAATTGTTTGTCTTTCAATTTGGTATAGACGAATGATAAAATTTTTTACAGAATATATGATAAAAGTTTCTTTAAAAAGGTACATAGCGCATGTTCAAAATACATACGGTGGATACATATTAGTAGATCTCTTGTTCTTTCTGAGCCAAATGTACATCTATTATTACTGCGTAGGTCGAAAAACAGTTCTTGAATAATTTTATTCACTTATAATGATCATGTCAAATACACTGGAAGCGGGGAAAAAAAAAACAACATTCTAATTCATTCGAAATTCGGCAATTTGTCAAAATCATATAACTTTGATAATTTTGAATGGAAAAAATTCGAATTCTTTTCTAATTAGGGGTCCTTCTCTGTTGTTACACATTTCTTTTAACAAAATTTTTGTTTCCAGAATCGCAGATAGAACCAATACTGATGTTTACATTTCCCTGTAGGCTCGTCGAATGAATTTGATAATACTTGCGTCGATCTTCTTGATTTCCTTCTTCTACATGGCTTTGCATCAACTGTTGTAAGCTAGTCCAGGTACTTGATCCTCCGATGGTCATTGCATTCACCCGACTGATAACCTCTACACTATTTACTAACTTCTACCTAACATCTATCTACCTAACTCCTATCTAACACCTAAAAGTAGTACTCTTAATTTTTCAAGAAAATCCATTTTTCCGTAAAACATTTTTATTTTTGACATACATATGTTTATTATCTAAGAAGTATTCCAAAATTTTGTACACTAAATTCGATGCTGTATGTGATGCCGGAGGGCGTAACGTACAGGACGTCATCGTTCATTTGAAAATATGAATTTGTTTGCGTTTTTTGTATTTTCCCCCAGTGTATGCACATGACACTTAAAAAAATTGAGTATATGATTTTTCATTTATTTTAATAGATGTGGATTGGTGTGATAATAAATACTCGAAAGTTGGGAGATGGGAGACTAGATAAATCCGAGTAAAATTTAACTATTTGATTTAATCATAAATCAATAAAAATACATCAATGCATATAATTTATTATAAATTTTTATAAAGATACTTCGTTGTACTAACAGTATTAGTCTTTCAAAATATGTCCAATATATTTGTTGCTTTCACATTATGTCAGTATTTGATAAATGCAAGCAAACTTTTGAGTTTGGAAGCGTAAGTATACATGTATTTTTAACAGTCTATAAATACTAGTTTCACCCCGTACTTTCTCAAACCTACATATAAAACTTATTCATTCGAATAAAAATCTGATGCAGTCGAAAAAAGTCGAAAAAATCGACTGTAACTGCTGCTGTGATCTAAGTATATATATATATCATCTAACTAACTGTGATGTGTTAGTTTGGGGAAAATTTCCTAATAATTTTTCAGTTGCTTTCGATGGTGTAAGAGTGAGGGGGTTAAAACAGGTTTTGGAAGTCTGGAGTCACCTACAATTTAAAAACAAAAAAATAACACTTTTTAAACGGCCATAACTTTGATAGTTCCCTTTTCATTCAATTTTGAGTCAAGGACATCAGCTTTTAAACTCTTGGTTGATAAAATTCAGAACCTTTAGATAGATGGCGCTGATGTCGACTCATCTCAGTTTACAATTGTCGGTTTATCAACTTCATTCCGTAGAAGTTGCAGTGTCTCTGTGTACGTTTGTGTGTATGATCATTCGAGAGTAAAGACGGTTCTACTCTGCATTGGATTCAGAATCGAGCACGGGTTGGCTAACTAGTCGGGTATTCGAGAGCGTATCTGGTTGGTTGGCAATGTTGGCAATATTCTAATTCTAAACCTGCAATACCTAGCGCTACGGATAATTGTTTAAAAAATAAATAAATTTATAACTACCCGAAAAATGATTAATTTCGAATCAGTGTAGCAAAATTTTAAGCATAAGTATATTGTGTTTCATTGAAATTAACAACAAAATCAGGATTTATGTATATAAGAAACATTGAAAACCGTAAAATGCGTTGACGGTATAAAAGTTTATACAACATATATTTTTTTACATTTTTTAAATAGAATTTCGAGTTAGATCATGGGAGAGGCTTCATTTTTTTCCAAATTAAAGGTGACGAATTCAGCTTTCCAAATCATTCACCACAAAACATCTCACATCATTATCAATGTTTTTACAAAAATGATTGAATGCAAATCTTTAGAAATTTGAAGAAAAATGAAAACCGTTAGCATGAGGGGTAAAAGTACTGGCGTGCAAGGGACTTGGATTCGAGCCTTAACCAACTTTGTTTAACTTTACTCAGTCTAACAGTTTAACTCAGTTTTTCAAATTATAAACTAAATGAATTGTCGACGCTGAACAATTGAGTCAGCGCTCAGAGGCCCTCTTTTCAAATCAAAAAAGTGTCAAGGAAATTTTTGAGTTCGATATATGAGTGGCAAGATGTTTATTTTGATTTAAAGAACAAC
This sequence comes from Trissolcus brochymenae, assembly GCA_030523145.1. Taxonomy (NCBI): domain Eukaryota; kingdom Metazoa; phylum Arthropoda; class Insecta; order Hymenoptera; family Scelionidae; genus Trissolcus; species Trissolcus brochymenae. The sequence goes on along the minus strand of JAQQRF010000822.1, from coordinate 5,301 downwards.
TTAGCTACTTAAAGTATATCGAATCAATTATTTTCTCGATACTTGTCGTTTTCAAAACATAACCTTCGAGCGCAAGTCTGGTAATTGCATCCGATACTCCAATTTCAGTAAAGTAGGCAGCGCTACCGCATCATAATCCTTAAAATTAAAACTGCTTAAAGCACGCTCTCAATTTGAGCAATATTAAAAATATACAATCACCAGTTTCAGTACATTATGGTGCAAATCAAGTTCTAAATCACGGAAAAGTTTTTTATTCCTACTAATAGAAATTGATGAACCTATTTGTTTCAATTTTCTAAAAATATATAAAATATCAATGATGACATTGCTAAGTGTAAGTGAATTTTCATGGACCGATGACAATAACAAAAAATATATTTCAAATTCATTTTTTCAGGTGCTTATCTGATAATCGTATTTTTTTCATTTACAGATTCTTCGAGTTGTAATTTCGTACGTCTCTTTTACAACATACGTGGTGCAACACAAATAACTTGAAAGGATGATACTGCAAAAATGACTACGTCATAAAATACTATGTGTAATTGAATAAATGACAATCCCTTTTATCAAACACTCTTGACACAACAATAAGCGTACATCCTAATTTTTCCTAAAAAAAAACAATTTTCTTTTTAATTAAATAGTCAGCTTTCGATATTGTTTCGATATCACACTCAGCGGAACAAGTGCGTTCCACCTGAAAATTTTGAAAAAATGGCCATTTTTAAAATGTTTATAACTTCAACAATGTCGTATGCAATATCTGTTTTGTTTTCTTTTTTTTTTTCAATTGAAGAGTCATTAAGCGGTCATTAAGATGAAATGTCAGCCGATTTCCAACTTAGCGATGGTCCGCTTTTGCTAACAGATGGCGCGCAGCACGGAGAAGCAGCTGAAATAATTTGATTTTGCGAATTGTTTTGGCGCAAATCTGCTACACCATCTGCCTACGCGGGAAAATTAAAAAAATAATATGAAAAGAAATAAATCTCCGGGGATTTGTTGGTTTTTGTACAACAAGAGAGAATCCATTAGCTTGAAGCTGACTCCTTACTCTGATAGTTGTACCATTGCATATTTAGTTATTGCAATCTTGGCTTATATGTTGTAACGGGGTTCGTAAATTAAGCTTACGACCCCTATTTTTTTCAGATAACAATTTTTGTAGAACATAAACTCTCACCGCGTAAGGGAAACAGACTACGGTTCAGACGGACTAACAAATAAAAATAATTTAAACAAAAGAAAGTCCGAGGACAAAATTTAATTTGTTAAAACAAAACAAAGAGAAAAAGGATGTCATTATATTAATATTTGCCAAAGTTCCCGTTGATATAAGAACTAGCAGATAAAATTAAGTCCCCAATTATTATATACAAAAAAATAAGACTAATAGCCAATCACAATGGCCTAATAAATTTAAAGAATTTCGAGATTACAAAAAGTGACAGTTAAAATTAATGGGCCGTTGATCAAAATTGACAAATTCGCAAATAAGAAAGGCAAACCTTTCGACGACAACAAAAAAACCAAGACGACACAGCTTGGCTAGAAAGGCCTCACACTGACACAAAACTTTGCGCACGGCATTGATTAATTTACAATAAAAAACGAAAACTAAACTTAAACGAAAACCGTCGACTCCGGGACACTGGAAAAAGAGAGGGAGAGACGGTTCGTTGAATCAAAATTCAGGCCCCTCGCGGAGATGTCCTTGGGGAACAGTGGCCCCCTTTATCGACTCCGGTCGATATCAGCGGGCGTAGACCTTGCTCGATTAATGATCCGGCCGCTATAGGGATCTTCCTGAGGACATCAAGGCTGCCGAGTACGCGTCAAAGATTATCTGAAACAAATGAATTGGCGGCGACTTCTCCCGGGAGCTGTAAACGAAAGTTTTTTAATCGGTATCTTGTTCGATAAGTGTCCTTTTTGCTCAAACTGGTATCTGGAATTTGCCCTTTTCAATAAATTTACATGATCTATATAAACTATAGCAACCTTTATATATGGCCATCCTGAAAAAAACTCTTTGAGCAAATTTAGGAAGGTCTCTCGGGCTTAGTTTTCAAAGTTTCCGAGCCAAATAAGACCTGCCACGTTAAAATGTTTGTTCATATTTTCTTCTTGCTCGGCATTCGGCAACTCTTCGGAGTCGCAATTTTTGTGTTTCTTTGTGTCTATTGGGAGAGTTAAATTTGTCAAATGAATGCAGTTTTGAATGCCATGAAGTATTGGTGTACAGGATAAGATTTGAAAAGTTTTATCACAATAAGTATGTGAAATTTCAAAAAAAAAAAACTTTAAATTATGAACAACTGAAGATCCACCTTCCAATCACCTTCCAGTTTTTAAAGCAACACTCCAACAGTGCAGAACATTATGCTGGCACATTATGAAAATGAGAATGTTAAGGCTGTTTGAAAAATGCCTATTTTTTTTAAATTTAGGGTGCCCGCTAATTGTTGTGCCGAGTGTAGTATTAGAATAACTGGTTCATTGTCTCATTAAAAATGTGTTGCAATTAAATTGAAAAAACATACATCAAGAAAAATCATAACTGAGATAAAAGTAAATGCAAAAAAATCTTGTTAACCGAAAATAACTGATGATTGAATAATCATAAACTCACCATCTGACGCCACAAGATACCAGTTTGGAGTAAATTTTTGTTCATTGGATTTCTATCATAGTATTGTCGACCAAAGCAATTAACAACTAATCTTGTTAGAAGTTGTGGCAGTTCATTATGTGCAGTCAACGATAAGACCAAATCTTATAGCTCGACTTTTTGTCAGTTTGCTCCAAAGTGATACCCGGAAGAGTCAAACAGACTGGATTATAAAACCAAAATCAGATATCGCAATATCAATATCACACTTTGAAACAATTTAGTTGCCGCAAAACTATTTAAAAATTTCAATTGAACAATTTAAAATAATGAAAAAGATGACCCACAAAAAATCACTGTGCTCTCAAAAATTGTATAACCTCACAATGGAGTACATTAAAACGTCGTATCTTACGGAGACGGACCTATTCCAAAACATACAAAAAAAAGGCCCATTTAATTTTTATAAAAAAATGTCGAAAAATAGCCCATTTCAAATGCATGACGAAAATAGGCTTATCTCAATTTTTTCGATAAGTTTTGTCGAAAACGGGCCTATCTCAATTTTCAAAATAGTCAAGTGAATACTCAAAGTGAAAATACAACTCTAATTGTTTTATTTTATCAAAGATATGATTAGATTTTTGTTAAAAAAACTGTACACGTACTGCTAATCAGTGAAAAATACATGTAAAAATTTTTATTGCAAATCAATTGATAACAATAATTTTTTTTAATTCACATTAAGGCAATAAATGAGAGTCGGCGTTTACGAAAAATGCGATGAGGTCCTCTGCAAAATGTATTGATTAAAATATTAAACAAAATACATCCAATGATTCTTTGCAATTATATAAATCGTTGGATATATTTTGTTCAATATTTCAATCATTATATTTTGCAAAGGACCTTCTCTCTTGCAAAGGACTCATTTATCGCCTTAAGAATCAACGATTAATATAAATTAATGAATTAATAATGATGTATGAAGTTATAAAGGGAATAGATAATATTGGGTTCGTTTAAAACGTTTTGATACAATCTCGTTATGAATAAATATCTCTTAGGGTTTAACCCGTAGACTTGTATCACGGATACATTAATTCGTAGTAGAAATATTTACTCTCAAGAGAAATATATCTAGTTTTAATCTAACATCGTTTTCAAATGTTTAAATTTTTCCTGAGACAGCGGGATTTTTTCAGTGTTGGCTTGTCTTAACTCAAAATTAACAATATTATCCCACAAATGTTGATGACTCTTTAGAGAGTTCCGTCTCATAAATTAAGGTCTCGTAGCACAAATGTTTTGTTCTCCTGTCTGTTTTGACAATTTATTAGCCTTTTTTTTAACTTAACGTTGATGATGCCATCGGGTGCATTCCACCATTTCTATCGGTTGCATCTTACCACTATCATCAGTTGCATCTTACCACTACCATCGTTTGCATCTTACCATTACCACAATCTCTCAGATGGGCGTATTCTTGCCTTATTCCGAGCAAGAATATAATTTGTTATAAATGAATTTTAATTTTGTCATTCATTAATAATTAAATTTGTTCATAATATTAAAAATCAGTCAGGATGTAACAATTTCATAAAATTATTTCTCAATACTTTTGACACACATTACCTGTGTGTGATGATCACTTTCAATTCCTTAGAAGCTCTTACGTACATACTGAAAACATTTTTGTTTTGACCTCCACAATTGTCACAATAAAATGAGAATTTATTGACTCCAGCTGCATGTTGTGTCTTGTTGAACTTATATACGCAAGATCCTATTTCGTTTGATCCTTTCTTCCCCACAAATTGATTCCAAACGAAACATTAACCTATATGCTCTCTTGTCTGATAAATTGTAAAATTGTATATACTGACTTTTGACAGATAATACGTGGGCCCAATTTTGGTCTTGGGAGTAGAAAATTTTCTGTAATTCGTACACAACAAAAGGACTTATCTTTCTTTTTTTTATCTTCGGCCATCAAACTTCGAACAGTTTCTTTCATCAGCCGGTGCTGCTGAAAAAGATGCACAAGTTCCGCACCTAAAAAATTTATTTAACTTTTTTACTATCATGTTAGATTAGTTTGACACATTTTTAAATCAGCTGACCAATTTTTTTTGGTTGGAAAAATCAGTTGTTCGTATGATAAAATATTCTAATAAACAAAAATAGTAAAAATATAAATGCATTAAATCAAACATAATACCAACCGAAAGTGTTCAGAAACATTGTTTTGCACACTTTTTTATTCCCTGTCTCAGTCGGTAAACTGGACTCGTGAGATTTCTTTTCGCGGTGACTTCTAGGTCCTGAATTTGATTCATCACTTGCCTTGTTTTCCTTATTTTCATAAGTCGTCGTAGATTTAACTTTTATGAACTGTCCTAGGTAATGCCACTGTGCAGCTTATTCTCCAATTTTCCAAAATTCTTGGAAAAGGACTTCTCTTTTATCAGTGTTTAACAAATCGGTACACTTGAACCGACAATCTTTGCCAAAATCCAGTTTTATTTCTCGCAACGCAATGATTTTGCTTTTTCGTCCTGTACCAGCTTGACCAGAATTACAAGCTTCCCTAGTAGAAATTTAATTCGGGCCCTAAGTAGGGCTGCCTTTCAATCTTGTCCGGCCCCTATAGGGCAAGAATAAGGTTAAAGTGAGGCTTTTAT
>JAQQRF010000821.1:0-25541 GCA_030523145.1 Trissolcus brochymenae | reverse complement strand
ACGGACTGAGCTTTAAAAAAGCATTTAAAATTGACTGAGCTTTTACATTGAGCTGAATTTGAAATCCAACCGTTCTTGTAAGTTTGATGCAATTTTTTTAAATTTATTTATGAGTTTATTAGAGAAACGGTTATTTCATAATGATTTTCTTACAGTTTCGTGTTTTTTTTAACCAAAGCGAAAAATGGAAATTATGGAAAATACGATAGAAATGTTGAGCGAAAAAGGAAAAGTGCTTTTGGTTACGCCGGTTAACGGTACACTATATATAATAATACCTGTTTGAATTTACAACAAGTTTTTTTTTTTGTGGAGGAATTTTTTCAGTTTGGAGGAATTCACATTATCTTTTTCTTAATGACTTTTTCAGTTTGGAGGAGTTCACACTATGTTTTTGGAGGAAATATCAATTTTTGGAGGAACTTACATATCGCCTCGCAATTACGTGACACACGTGTGTTATCGTCATTAACTAATAACCATTCGAATTATGTCAACAACGGTCGTTTTTCGTGCTGCATCGACGTTATCCTTTAAAGTTTGTATTTATAAAAGAATAAACGTTTCCAAATTTGTGTATACCAATTTCTACAAATTTTGTTTTCACAGTGAATTATTAGAGAATAAATCAATTCAATGGAATTTGTAACAAATTCATATACATTTCTGAATCTTTTTCTTCTTCAAAGAAAAGTTAAACTCAATTCTTTGGCGATTCATACGTAGGCAGAATATTATTGGGTGTCAAATAATTCTATATAGAAAGCGATAATGAGAAAATATCGCGGAATGTGAGAGTTTGTTTATAAATAACAGTTTGTTGCGTAGCTCTGAAATTTGAGAAATTTGAAAATAGAAAATTTTCTTGCGAGCCCGCTGATGCACAAATGCAAAGTTATGTGATTTTAATCGTTCGAAGAAAGCAATTGAAATTCCTGGAAAATTATTTTCAGTCAATGATCAAAAGTGTAAATATATTATTTCGTTATATAAAGCAATACTTTTATTTGACGTTACAATTTGTCCCTTTCAATCAATGGTTTATCACTTTGGTTCATTTTTTTAATATCGAACATTTAGACAAAAATTTTATGTTTATTTAAATTTATACATTTAAAAATATTCTTTCATATTTATATTAGTAAAAATTTGCAACATTTAGATTCTGTTTATAAAGATAAAATTTGAATAAATAAATAGCGATCAAATTTTACTATTTGCATATTAATTTTTTGTCGTTACGTACTGAATCGCATGCTCGCATATGATCCACAGTATTTGAGTCATTCTATGTAGGCGTTCTGAATATGACCCCTCAAATCTAACCAATGATTCAGGGGATCAATGGCGGGAGATATCCCATCGTTCCCTTCGGTTGCAACTGTAAGGGTCGAGATCGAATTCCGTCATCAATATGTTTTTCAAACTTATAAATTTCAATATCAATAGTTTTCCAAACAGTGGAAAACGTAAAATATTTTAAATTGTGTAAATTTATAACCAATTTGTAAAAAAAAAAAAAAAAAACAGTAAAATTTAGTCTGAGTTTTTTTCAATTCTCGTTTCATAAAGAATAATAGTAAAATTTAGTGTTGGATTTCAAAAGGTACATTATTCGCTAAATTTTATTCTTGATTTTGCTTTCGGGTCAAAGGTCCCTAGTAAAGAAGATCATATATTGTCCATACATAAAACATATATTAACAATATATTATTTGAAAAATCATACATTGATCATATATTGACCATACATAGACCATACATAAAACATATATTAACAATATATTATTTGAAAAATCATACATTGATCATATATTGACCATACATAGACCATACATAGACAATATATTGCCAATATATAAACAATGTATTGATTGTTTTGGGAATTTGCCATAAGAAGCCCATAAGATTTTCACAAAACTTGACTTGAAAGTGCTAGTTTTGGAGGAGAGTATTTTTCAAGGTATGTGGGACGAAAGTATATTTTCAGCCGGACTAAAAGTTTATACTTTCGTAAAATATACCTTATCTCAAATATACTCACTCTTCCAGAGCTCTTCCATCTCTTTTTTCAAATCAAAAGTTGGCACTCTTTTTGGTTTTCAAAAATACAATTTATATCTTGGGACAAAATTGTTGGTTGATAAGTGCAAGGGTTTTGGAAGTTCTGCTGGAAGGAAGAAGTTCTACCTTTTTTTTCATTAAAAATAAACTTTATCCAACGACCAGTCTACTTAAAATTTATTATAATATTTAAAGTAAATATCGAATCAAGCCCAAGATTATAAAACTCAATTCGTTTTTTAAAATATATACATTTTTTAAAAATACATTTTTAAAAAATCGAAGTTAAGAATCCATTCTTGTCAGTCAACAAATAAGCGATTTTTATGTTGGAGAAACTAAAAAAGTAATCGACGTTAATCTGCTATTTCCACACTATCTATCTAATCTTTTACTATATACATAAATTTTAGCCTTTGAAAAAAAAATTCTGTGATATCTTTGTCCACGTTTGTTGCATCAACTAATGAACAAATTGAAATGAAAAAATTTAAACTTATATATCTGTGCGCAGTAACCTGTGGGTGAAAAAAAGCTCATTTTTTGATTTCTGATAAAATGTGTAGACTGTATAAGTTTTGCGAATAGCGCACCCTATTTTTGATATGGCAACTATTAACTACTCGGAAAAAGAGTTCAAGAATATTAACTGGAAGAATAATAATATAAGATATTAATCATAATAATATATAATAATAATATATTCATAGATTAATCCAATAACGTGCAAAAAAATTAACGTCGATTGCTTTATCAGTTTTTGTCAAATGTTAAAAATTGAATGCAAAAATTGAATGCACCCGTATTTAATCAATCAATATTCAACCAATAAAAATAGATTTTACCGATCACAAGTTGGAGGAATTTGCTTAAATAATCTGGTTGGTTGACTCATGCTATAGAAATTAGTTCCTCCATTTTTGATAGATTTGAATAAAGTTGAATATATCGGTTGAATTAAGAAATATTCCGTTATAAAATTCGTTTTTTTTTATATTTTTTAATTGGTTGACTCGATTGATCGCTGTCGAGATCTATTCAGTTGTTATTTTGAAAACCTGAGAAAGTTGAACAGAGTCAAAACCCTGGTCCATTGAACAGGAGTACTTCCGTCCCTCATGCTCGCTATCACGGTAGACTCTATTTTCGTGTTCATAATTTCTTCAGATCTCCTTTATTTTGCTTGGCATTGATCAAAAAATCAATTGAGCTGCTTTCTCAACAAATTTTGCTCCGTTTTTTAATACTAAAACCATTATTCACTTTCTCTCATGCCGACCCAGAATGTTTTCAATTAATTGTCATAAAAAGGGTATAGCCAAAATAAAAAATCGCCCAAGAGGTAAATGAATTGTCGCACTCATGCTTGTTGTAATAAAGAAAGTGAAGAGGATTCCATCTGTGTAACGAGGTTGGCGGATATTTCTCTTCCGGTTTGATACATGCGTTTGCATGGTGCATGAAAGTATATACACGACAGAACGAAATCTGTTTTCATAAAATTCGTGAAATTGATGCTTACGTGCGTTAAAATTGTATTCGGACGATTTTTATCCTGGTTCGCAACCATCAATACTAAACTTTCTTGCAATCCACCATGATTGGTATGTTTTTCTTTTCAGTTCTAGATAAATATTTGCATACCCGCTTTAAAAGACAGCTGGTGTTATATCATGGCAGTGCAATTTCAGTGCGAAAAATTATCCAACATAAACATGTACATACACTGAAAAAAAATATAGCGGCCTTTAAGTATGTATGTATATACTATAGTATATTATGCACCTCGTGTGCATACGAAGCAAAGTTACAGCTGTTTTTTTCCCTAGAGCGTGCTTCGCTCCCGAGGGCGATAGCCTTAATCTTTTCCGTTTTCAAAAAATTTAAAACACTGTAAATATTTCTGGAAGAAAAAGATTATTAATACGGACCATGCACACATGTACAAATAATTATTTTATCACTATACATTGCTCAAGTAAACATAATAATATTTCAATTAATAAGATTAATCATGACAGCAATAAGTTATGATTAAAAGCTAGTGGCGTGGTTTATCAGAGTGGGCCTTACATATTGCTTACTAATTGCAAGTTATACGAGAGCCTAAAACAACAGAGACAGTACTCGGTAGAGCAAAAGTTTACACTCAATTGTGTATGATTATCGCCGCTTGAGACATTATTTCGCAATCAAATGGTTATAGGCGTTTCAATTAGCCGTGGGCCGTGCACTTTTTGCCCTTTATTTCTCTCAGTCTTGTATACATGAGACGCTAACCGCTTCCGGGTTCAATCATTCAAGCATGTAGCCATATTCCGTTCACTGATCGAGGTGCTATATTCGCTGGACTGAATTGGATTGTTCGTAGATATTAATATTGCGTGTTTTCGGAACCTCTCACGATATATTATGTTGTGAATTTTACTGAACGCAAAGTGGTCAAATCAATGAACGGTTCTGTGTTCAGTCAATGCGATTATTCTAATCTTAATTGTCAAATTGATAGATTGTTTTCATACATACATTTTAACGATTTATTATTAATCATTGAGCATTAATTTCAAAAGTAAAAAATATATATATTATATTACACGCACATATCATTTTAAATAAATCAGTAATTAACTTTGTAACGTTAATATGCGAAAAAATAATTTAAAATAATTTGAAAACCACTGAAAGTTTGTACTTTGGCGTTGATTCGAAAGAATATATTCTATGACATAGAACTTTATGGTATATAGTTAGAGAAATAAAGTAGGTTCGAAAGATCCGCATACGCATTTTTAACGTGTGTTATAAAGTCGCACGTGGTTTTTACAGGCCGAGGTTATGGCATGCATTATCTTTAAGTTTCTTTCTACGTCACAGACGATCCCTTCTTCAGAGTCAACTAACACTGCATCTAAACTTATCATCACTCTCTCGTTACGACATGCAAGACTGCTCGAATATACAATCGCGGTAAAATCCAAATAAAAACGAATTGGTAATGTAGTTCGTTCTTTTTTATGCGTTTTCATTAGATTAGAATTATTATTTTAAATTCACAAAAAATTTTTTCTTTTTGTTTCACCACAGAAATTATATAATGTAGAAAAATGTTGATATTGAGGTTGCAAAATAGGAAAATGATTTTAAATCATCAAAAGATTCGTGGTAGCAATGTCGACGACACCTGTCAACATCAGCCTTGGTTCATAGAACTTCACCGACCCTCCGTATCTCCATCTCAACTCGCTACTTTCACCTCGGTTTCCGCTAATGGTTACATCCGCCAACATGACTGAATTATGTCGTATTTACTCAAGATTAATTCTGCAACACAGTCTTTACCCTCTAATAATTAAGATTCTTTCCTTTAAAAAAATACTGTCCAATCCTTTTTACCATTAGAAAAATAATAATCTGCGCTATAAACTGATGTTCTTAATTTGTTTATTTCTGAATAAGAAATAAATCCGCATAAAAATAAATTATATACTTTAAAATGATGAACTAGTGTCAAATTATTCAAAATAATTTTTTTTAAATAATAAATTTGATTGAATCATGTTTTTTTTACCAATTACCAATATTTTATTTTTATTTTCGTTTTCAAAATTTGTATTTTTGATATTTTTTTTACAAAAACATTTGTACAATGTAAGAGAATATGCCTGGTCGAAATCAGTTAGCCTAGTCTAGGTTAGGTCATTTAGTGACTTATATAAATTAAAAAAATAGGTTACTTTGCTGTAAAAAACATGTTTATTCAATAACACAAGCAAATTACCACTTTTCTTAGTATCACAAACCATTTGCTGCAGAAATGGGTGGGCGCGCTGCTTTATCAAACTGACAATTTCGACAAGTCAGTAGACTATCAGACTAACTTTTCCCAGAATAGGTATTCTCATTATACTATACTATTCAACCGTAATATTTTGTTTATTAATTTCATACTACCAGAAAAAAATTAATGAACCACCTCCACAAAAAAGTTTGTCGGATTCTTCAAAGAAAAAGCATTGCATAACTCGTAAATAAATCAAAAGTTTGACAATCATTGAAAAATTACTCTCAGAAGGATGAGAAACTGAAAAGAGAAAAAGATTGTGTTGTACTTTTTAAGCTCCAAACGAATCGTCGCGTAACGTAATTATTAAGATCGTGATTGGTGTGTATATTTGCGCGGCTTTAGCCCCGGTAATGTGAATGAGTCAGATGTTGAAGGATTAAAAGTCAAGATTAGCATATCCTCTTCGTTGCAAAGGGCGTGGTTACAGCATCAACATTGTGTGTGCACACGTACAGTGTGTAGGGCAAGGCTGGAATAATTTATTCCCTGATGGTATTTCTGACAGATCGTTAAATTATTTATTAATTCTATCCTGTAATATTTTGAAGTTTTAAAATATAATGTAAATAAACAAAAAGTAAACAAAACAAAATATCAATTAAAAAATTTGAAAAAAATTGTTGAAAAATTCTTTTAAAGTGATTGCATAAAAACTTCTGAATTTTAATGATTTGAAAAAAATTAAATTGAAAATTTAACAAATTTTTTATTTGAATTATTTCAAATGTCTAAACTATTGTGAGAAAAGGATTATATCATCACGAACCGAGTAATAACTCATAATGCCAGAAGGCATACCGTGAGGAATCACGTGAACGTGTATCTCATTATCTCAGATGTTATCATGAAAGATTAAAGCGCAATGCGAAAAGAACCGACAAAAAGTGTTGCATCTTATCCACCTTTCCGTTTTTGTTCCATGTTATTTTTCATTCATAAAATTATATCAAGTACATAAGTCGATTTTTAATTCGTGAAACTTAATTGTACCTTCTATGATAAGTTTATAAACACACACGATTTTGACTTTTACGCGAACATAAAAATCTCCATCTAGATTCAATGTCATGAAAATCGTTATATTGTCGTATAAACGTGCAATAATAATTTATAAGGCATATTCAATTTCAAATTATAAGTCTACCATTATATATATACATTTGTCGCTTACGCGCGAATTCCGGTTAAAGTCGAATAAACGCTTATGCATAATTCTGTTGCATGTTACGTTTATTTTAGAATTTAAATAACTCCCCAAGCAGAAATTTTAACTGGGCTGGAGTTGGGCTCCAAGTTGGCTATTCTGGGCGCTGGCATAGGCGCCAAAGTAGGGCCCGACATAAAATGTGACGCAGTTTCTGGTCCGCGCCACAATTAGGGGCCAAATCAAAGTTGCCAGACTAGGCCCAAGTTAGGATACCATTTTTTTAAATTATGTTTAAATAAAAAAAAAAGTTTAATTTTTTTTCTATAATCATCATTTATGGATTTTCTTATTTCATTAACTTCTCATATTTATGTATTACTTAAATTCATCCAACGTTTTATTCGAAGTTTGTATTGTATTAAATAACGATGCCACCAGGAATCGAACCCGAGTCTCCGAGATGATAGTCATCCGCTCTTATCCACTGATCCAAGTTTACATACAGACAGAAAACATACTCATTATAAGTTTTTATTTGTATACATAATCGTTCTGTAAAAATAATTATTTATCATACTTTGTATACATTTTTTAAATTAATAATTGTACAATTGTAATAATCTCATTGCATTTAACAATTTGTTTATAAATTGGTTATAAACATATAAAAGTTATAAAAAATTTAAATGATATCGAAATTTAGTCATATTAAAAAAAAACAAAAACAATGTTTATTAACATTATCATATGTTTATTTCTAGAAGACTTGTCTGATTTGACTTATTCCTGTATATTTTCATACAAGGCGCACGACCGACAACCTTGCCCGGTTGTTATTAGGCAAACCAATTTCAGCCTATATTAGGTTTTTGATTTTGTTACCCAGTGAGGCCCACCTAAGTAAGCCCTGTATATTTTTATCCAAGGCGCACATAAAGAAACCTACTTCGGCTGTCACTAGGTAACCCAATTTGAGCCCATCTCAGGTTTCCATTTTGTCGCCTAACCGGCACGACGAAAACTCGTCCGGCACTTCTTAGGTATTCCAACTTGAGCCCATATAAGGATACCATGCATCAATCTGGCCAGGTCCCAATCGGGAAACCATATCATGGTCAGAAGTGTGGGGGCCAAACCTTAAAACATGGTAGCCCAGATTGATTTCTATCTTATATATCATAAACGGGATTTCGCCGCTGTGGCTTAATCGTTTCGCGTCAAACTAAAAGCTATTCGAAGAGTTTGCGATGCATGACACAAATTCTGATGTCGAACCGAACATGTTTTCATTTATTTAGATTAAAAAATACTTAAATCAATATTCCATGCAAAAATGATTCAATTAATATCTCCTAACTTATGGCCTTAAGTTGATAAAGTTTCATTTTAAGGTTCATAATGCAATCATCATCGAAGATTATTAAAACGAAAAAATAACATTTGTGACAAATTAGAAAATCAAATTAATCAAAAGTGAAAATATTAAATAATTAGATTTATTGTCAGAGATAATTGTAAATTGTTTACAACCATTCCGACACATGAAAAACTGATAAAAAGCGTAGCCAAGTAAAGAGAAAATAAAAGTTTTTTCAGCAAAGATAGTATAAAATGAGAAAAAATTATAGAATACAATGTGTGTGTATATATATATATATATATATATATATATATAGATTTTGTATAGTTACGAAATCAAAGTAACCAAAATAAAAATTTACTTAAGGCTGCCATTTATTAGGTATGTATGGCAGCATAAATTGTACATAAATGGAGAATTTATGGTAGCTTTTATAGGACATATATGAAGCATACGTGCATACGCTACATTTATGAACCATAAATGGATCGTATATGCTTGTATGAATGGTGCATAAATGTGGCATCTATAATTCATTTATCCCCCTTCGTGCTAATATAAAAGGTCTATTTATACCACCATTTATGAATTACAAATGTAGCTACAAATCCCACATGGAAAAAAATATATTTTCAAATATATTTAAAATATATATTGTATAAATGAAATATAAAATTGTATATCTCGTGTATATGTCATGTACATTTCAAATATAAAGCGGCAATATCTCGTATATAAAATTTATATAAATGTAATATAAAAATAATATATTAATTATAAAAAAAAAGTTCCACATATGTTTTGATTTATATTTTCATCTCTATGGGATTTCATAAATGGCCCATTTATGTGGCATATATGGACACATTTATACGCTATATACAGCGCATAAATCCAAGAAAAACTATTTATAGGCCTTTTATGCGACATATATAGCACATAAATGCGCCATAAATGTATTAGAATACATTTATGTTGCATAAATGATATGACCCTCAGAAAGAGCTATAACAATTTTTACTTGGTGGGAATAAGTCAAGCGATTGAATGTAAGAAACATACAAAATTTCATTTCTACATATGTATTTTTTACAGCTGAAAATTATAAATAAACATAACATAAAATTCAACTCCTTATATTAGAAAACATTTGTATTGTTGTAACATATAATCGAAACAGAATTAACTTTTCAGAAAATTATTTTATTTTTTTTCACAATGAATAGCCATTTTGAGAACGCTGGAGGTATAATGACAGCGTCGATCATTTGATATTGGCACGCTTCATTTTCATACATTTTCATACAATTTCTACCATGAGAACCAAGGTTGAAATCCCTCAAGTTTTAATTTTTAGTTATTCACAATCATCTTCTTAGAGAATCAGTGAATTCAGTGAATTTTAACCGATTTTCTCTTTACTCACCGGATAATCCCGTGAGAGTTGTCTCAAAACAATAATTGAATTGTCTTTTTAAATTCGTGTAATTGGAGTAAACGGTAGAAAAATCTTGAGGAAAAATAATATGAAATTTTTTTTCGTTTGGTTTTTAATTTTCAAATAGTTTTATTTCGTTTTAAATGTTTTAATTGTTCCTATCTGAGGCCGAGAAAGTCTGAGGAGCGAACATTTTGAGTATATGCTTGTCTTAAAGCTCGGGGGTTCAGATCACACCGCAGAAAATCACTATACGCATGGAAATTTTGTACAAGTTTAGTGTAAAATGAAATTTTACGGGTTTTTTTTTTTAAATTGTCCTCTGGAGCATTCCCAGCAAAAATTGTATTCTTTTTTATCACTTTTTTTGATGAGGTGTGTGTGCTCGATTATTTTTTCTTACAAAATAGTATTAATTTTTTCTTTGTACTAATTTAATTAATTGAAATTTATTTTAAATTTACGTTCTAAAATTAATGCAATGTCTTAAATTACTGCAATAACAGTTACAAGCAGTATTTTCATTTTTTTGAATGAAAATATTTTATTGAAAAAATGTGTTATTCTTTGTACTGTGTTCTTTGTTTTTTTGTATTTTCACAACATATATCAAACCATCAAAATAGGTTATGTAAAGATGCAGTTTAGATGCACGTGCTATGAAACTCACGCGGACAAAAATATAACTCAAAATATATGTGAATTTCATATTATTATCTGGAGAAGTGTACATAGCAATATAGTAAATTTTTTTTTCGTTCTTGGCTAGAGACACAGCCGCGTCTCCTGATAGACGTGCTATCGAAAGAGATTAAATCTTTTTTTCTATCGAAAAGTGCAGTTTCCTGTTTCCTGATAAGAAGACACTGCAGTGCCTCTGTCAATTTTTTCATAATTAGCCAGAAACACTAATACACTCCGTACAAAAATAAACGGGCTACCTAAATTTTTCGAAAAAAAAGAGTAATCTTTAAACAATTATAACTTTGACATTACCATAAAAAAACTTCCTTTTTTTTTCTATATTGAAGCTTGAAATGTCAGCTTCAAGATTCTTTGTTTGAACAGTATTTTTAATTGCAACAGATCGCAACAGAGATTCACTCTGGTAGCGAATGTTTGAAGG
This sequence comes from Trissolcus brochymenae, assembly GCA_030523145.1. Taxonomy (NCBI): domain Eukaryota; kingdom Metazoa; phylum Arthropoda; class Insecta; order Hymenoptera; family Scelionidae; genus Trissolcus; species Trissolcus brochymenae. The sequence goes on along the minus strand of JAQQRF010000821.1, from coordinate 14,562 downwards.
TGTTGAATCTGCTAAGAAAAATTGTCAACTTTAATTCAATGTAGCAACTTTTTCAGCACGGTTTGAGTATGTTTTCTTTATAGAATTTGAAATTTAGAGTCTTTTAAACAATTTAAAAAAAATTAACATTAAAAACCATCGAAAATGGCCAATTTTATGAACATTTGGAAAAAAATGACATTTAATCGTTTTTTGTCAATAACTTCGACCAGAACCGTCTAGAAAAGTTTTTTTTTTTCAAATTCAAGCTCTCAATCTCAGCAATTTGAACTGTTTGTGTGCATGTGTGTGTTTGTGTGCGCGTGTGTATTTGTTTGTGTGTATATGTTTGTGTGCGAATGCCGGCGGTATGTAAACAAGATTGGGTGACCATGAAACGATTTTGAAAACTTATTTTGAACTTAAAGTTGCACACAACACACACATGCACACAAACAGACACACATATCTGTTTGCGTGTATGTAATGATACATATCATTATAACCATTTTTGCATATTTAAAAATTTCTACATTCAAACAACTAAAGTTCTCTTGAAACACTTCAGTCTGACTTTCGTCCATAACATTCACGGATAAAAATACACCATCAAAATTAACTATGATTTTTAACAAAGCTCTGACGGTGAAGCTTCATGTAAAAAATTACAATGCGCATAATAAAATTAGGTCGGAATCAAGTTAAAAATGTGCCGATAAAATGTTTTCTATAGCTGGTGTAAAAAATTTGCATTTAAGATCATAGTCTGCGATTTGAAATGACCATAGTAAATTTTGAGGCTGTTTTTCTAATCGTTTTTTTTGTTTTTGAATGAGACAAATTCTCTGATCGATTAAAATTCTACTCTCAAGACATTTTGTATTCCGGTATAAGAATCTAACTGATTTAACAAGCTTCAATAAATGATATATTGCTCCATGTTACGAAAAAATCAACGTACGAATCAACTTGTTAAAATAATAACACTTTCATAATACGGTGTCATATACATAAATCTTTGACGAGATGATATCTCTTTTATCATCTTCGTTCCTCAGAAATTCTTTGATTAAATCGAATTTAAAAGAAAAATATATGTAAAATTCAAAAAAAAATTTATTCTGTAAATTGTAATTATTGTATGAAAATTTATAAAAACAAGAATATTATTTTTATTTTTCTTTATTATTTTTTGCTTTATTGAAAGTAGAGCTGCCATCAGATATAACGTTCTAGAAAAAGGTCAGACAACCTAAAGATTTAGGCTGTTATGTAAAACAGCTATTATCAATTTGTAGTGCATAAATTAAAATCATCTGAGCTGGTGGGTGCGATTGATCGAAAGTGAACTGAAATGCCGTAAACTGCACCGCCATGGTAGAATTACACGCGCCTTAATTAACACACATAATATACGGTACACGCAAATATAAAGACTATAGACCGTGTGATAGCTGCCCATGATTAATTGGCCGAGATAACTCTCGTGTTCGTTATCCTAATAACATAAAACTGTAATTGAACGGAACTGCAAACATTTTTTGACGTATTTGATGAAATTAATTTCTTTCAAAATATTTCGCTGGAAAACAACCAGATCAATCAAACTCGAATCAGGAATTTTTAGGCCACGTTTTAAGACTATTTTTTGTTCAAGTGCTAATTTTAAAAATAAATAGCTAAAAACAAAAAATAACTTAAATAATACCAAAATTTGTTTTGAAGTGTTCTGCTCACATTCTACTATTTTTGAATATGGATTTGAGAACCGGTTTATGTACATTCTCATGATATAAATATAACAAATGTTTAAATATATTTGAAAACTAGCTTGTCCTAAAAGCATGGCTGCAGGAATGCAAATCTCGCCTCGCAAATGTATATACCTCGGTATATATTGAAACAAAACTAGTACTTCCAGGCTCGGTGTATACAATTTCCTCATCAATGTGATTGCTTAATACTTCAGGTTGTGTTTTCATGTTACACGGCACAAAAGTCAGCGATTCACATATCCGTTCGTCACAACCACTGAATCGCACATTTCAAAACAATTATTAAGAAAAAAATTTTTTTTAAATTAGTCGACGATATGTGATCATACAGCAATTGTTTTTATAAAAGGAAATATATGAAACGATTCTCTTTCATTCAATGAAAAAAAAAAAAATAAAAAAAAGGCATTTTTTAATAATTAGTTTCAAGCATTTGAATTTATTTTGTTTCATTTTTTGGACTTAATTAATTAATAAAATGATTTAATGTAGAACTCTTACAATTTTTTTAAATAATAAATATTTACTTATCAGAAATGTCAGAATTTGTCTGAAATTTGACAAATTAACTATATTTTTAGATTCGTAAATTAATATGAACAAATGTAAAAATGTTTCTTCATTTTAAGTTATCAAAATAGCATGACTTCTATAACTACAGGGTGAGTCAAAAGTCCCGGAACGGTCAAATATCACGAAAAATTGTTGGAAAATCGAGGAAACAAAAAAACACGTGTCTAATATTTTTTGAAACCCTATTCAACGATATCAAATTTGACCCTCTACCCCCACACCCTGGGGTGGAAGGGAGGGGGCTAACTTTTAATTCTCAAATGGAAATGCCCCCCCCCCCTTTTATTGCATATTCTGGTTTTTCGTTAAAAAAGAAGAAAGTTTTATCGGAACAATTTTTTCGAATTCATGACAGATGTCGCTGTAATCGGTCAAAATCTTTTTGAGGTTGAAATTTCAGAGTTAGCGGAGTTACTCTCGAAATGGTCATTGGATTAAGAAAAAAACACCAGGTAGTCATTATTTTTTGACAAGCTATTCGATGACAGGGGGTAGCGGCCGGGGGGGAGGGGTAACTTGGAAATTTTTAATAACAAATCCTCACGTTTGACTCACCCTGTATATTCTTGTATTGTTCTTTGTATTAATTCCAATATCTCTGGTTATTAATATTTTCAGGTGCTCGATCGTTCTTGTTTTTGCAGATTTCTATTAGGGAATACCTGCAAAGTAAATTTTTTTGAATTTCATGTGATTATGAGATGTTTCACTTATCACTGAAACCACTTTTTAAATGCTGATTTTATTTCCATCTTTAAACTACATCATCAAATTTTAAATTTAAATTTTTTTATATGAGTTTCACAATTAATACAATTGAACTGATTATATTGTTAAATGAAAATTAGCTCATCATTTGGTTGAAAAGAATGTTTGTAAATTGTCATACATCGGTATAACTCAGAATGCGGATATCAGAATTTCAATTGTAATTCCGATTTGCTGTTGCAGTAGTTGTCAAGAGTTTTTTAGAATAGTTCTATTAGAGTTTTAGAACGTTTTTAAAAAACAAGATATAAGAAAAGGCAAAATCTCTATTGAGGCCCAATGTCAAATCAAGATGAAGATGCTCAGCCGATGAAAACAGGATTCTGAAAGGTTACCGATTCATATGGTGGACAAACTTCTTGAATTTTGCCCATACTTTTTGTAAGAACTGAGACAATAAGAAAGACAATTCTATCAGGTTTTGGACAAATTACCGGATTTTGAACAAAGTCACGCTTAAAGATTTCTTTTATTCCAAAAATTATATACATTCTGGACCTGTATGCTGGGAAGTTGTATCCTGTCCGAATTTGTTCTTTATAATGAACGAAGAATTCTTTACTCTACAGTATCCTCTTTCTTTCCTAAAGAGGAAAAGTTGATGACCGCTGTGAAATTGCATCATGTATCGAATCGAATGATTCCGGAGCTAAGTTTGCTTTCGTCTATGTTTCCGTGATGTTGATTGGTTCTATTCATTCGCGGGTTTTATGAATATTCTCTTTAGGATATCACAACCAAAAAATTGTGAAAAATAGTTGTACATATCATATTAATTATTATATGCATAATTGTAAATATTATTTTGAGCAAATTTTTCTCTTAATCCTAAAGAGTAGAAGAGATTCTATCTTTATCTTCTGTTCTATCTCGAAATACGTGAGAGATTGTACTCTCATACGTTGCCGCCTTTACTCTGTGCTCGATAACCTATAACTACTACGAGTACTATACCGATTCGGATTGACGTGTAGATGCGCACCGTTTTTGTAATTGTTGTTGCTGAGTATTGTTTATTCAATTTACGAACAAAAATAAAAAACAATCGTCAAGTGATACTTTATTGTGTGATTAAAGTAAGTAAATTTTCTATATTATATATTATTTTGAATGGTATATAATAAGGAAACAACACAGCTAAAACTTTTATAACCTCAAAATTCGTTGCCAGTGTTTTGTTTTGTTTACAAACAATTTATTTAACCAGATTATCAAACCAGATGACATATATGAAAATATCTTGAAATCAATTATCATTTTGTTCTCATTTCAGGTACCAAATTATTGATATTTGAACACAACAATCGGCAAAATTTAAAGAAGCCCGAAATTTGATGTGACGATTGAACGTGTACTGCAAATTAATAAATTGTAGAGGTATTTTAATGAACAAATTCCTGAGAATATGCTAATTATTATTTATAAATAAATGTTTTGTAAGCATTATACTAACCCATTTTAAACTTATTTGTTACAGGTTGGAATTTTCGAGTTGTATCGAAGTGATACATATAAAAATATATCGAAGTGATATTGTTATTTTTAAAGAAAGAAAACAAAAACAATTATAGACCAAGTGATATTGTTGATTAATAAGCCATAAAAGTTTCGCGTCTTTACAATTTTTGTTGGTTTAATTATTTTCATTCATGCCAAAACGTCATGTTGAATTAACAGAGGATCAAATACGTCAAAAACGAGAAAAACGAAATGAAAAAAGACTAAATTATAGTCTAAATTATCATAAAAAAAATCGAATAATAGTTATTTGACTCAGTCTACATCCAATGAATTAAACGATAATATTTCAAAGTTCACGAATCCTTTTTCCATTAACTGTCAAAATCAGTTTCCTGTTTCTGTGTCTAATCATGTTCAAAACATTGACAATTCAAATTCTGGTATTTTAAATCATTCAGATATTCAAATAATTGAATCAAACTCTTCAAGTAATAATATTTTATCAAGTTCTTCAAATACTAATTTTGGTATGAAAAGTGATGATGAATCAAGTATTCAAATTATTCATCCAGTGGCATCAAGTTCCCATGAAAATCGTATAAGTAATCATTCAAATCCATATTCAAAATTAGCTATCGATAACGCTCCTTGCAGTAGTGTTATTCGAAATCCAATCAATCCAGTCCTAGATAAAAATTTAATCATTAATAATTCATCAAACGTTATTTTTGTACAACCGAATAAAATAAAATATATAAATATATATGAAAATACTTCTAATGAACGCATATGGAAGGCTATTAACCTCAATGTTACGAAATTAAATTCAAATCCATCATTTTGCAAAATTGTATTTAATAATAAAGACGAAACGATCTCGAGTGCTAATTTTGAAAAACCATTTCTGATCAATTCTTCAAATTCAAAACGTACTGTAATTGATATGTCTCCTTCAAAAAATGCATCGCATTCATGTAGGGTTATTCAAACGAAATTATTCCAGCGAAATTCTGCGATTATTAAACAAGTAGATTGTACCTCAACTACAAATTCAAATAATAGTACATCATCTCTTCATGCTCATCCTAAAATAGCATCTTCACAAACCCAACAAGATATTATTAATGTTGTTTCGGCAAAAATTGATCGTCAAACATTTGCTTCTGCTAATTCTGGTAATAATTCTACATTTGAAAATTTATCAAAACGTCAACATAGACGAATACATAATGAAAAAGGGTTTCAGAATACAAATTCAATTCTGAATGAAATGGAATCCATCAAAAGACATTATGCAGGAAAAATGGATATCTTATGTAAACATTGTGGTGCAAAACATTTTCAAGCAGAAAAAATATCTAACAAAGACCATTCTTTTAATGATTGTTGTAGTCATGGTGCAGTTGTATTAGACCAATTACCGAACCCGCCAGACTATTTACAAGATCTATTTTTTGGAAGAAATTCAAAATCTACGGATTTTTTAAATTTAATTAGAAGTTACAATAATGCATTTTCATTTGCCTCTTTGAATGCTAATTTAGTGAACTTTGGGGCACAAAGGCGAGGACCATTTTGTTATAAGATATTGGGTCAAATTTATTATCATATAAATACAGCTCTATATCCAAATGAAATTGAAAATCCAAGTTATGGACAATTATTTATCATAGATGGTAATGAAGCTACAGAATATCGAAAAGGGAAAATACAAATCTGGACGAAGAAATATTGAATCAGCTACATGATATTATTACTAAAAATAATATATTTGCTAGATCGTACATGATGATGCATGAAGAAGTTCAAAATGTAGCACGATCTGAACAAAATAATAGCAATAATGATTTACCAGAATTGTATTTAGGATTTATAAATAAAAAAACTGGCATCGATCGAAGACGGTACAACGTACAAAAATGTAACGAAGTTGCAGCGATTTTTACAACTAATGCCGATGGTGAAATCCCTGATACTTATGTTACAATATGTAGCAAAAATGATAAAAAATTGCAGTGTGTTAGTGCAATGGATCCTAACGTTGAACCATGGATTTATCCACTGTTTTATCCTTATGGAACCCAAGGTTGGCACGCAGATTTAAAACGATTGAATAGTTCAAAGCGCATATCCCGAGCAGCTTATATAAAATATCGAATGGCTGTACGTGATGAAATTAATTTATTTCTGGTGGGTCGTCGTCTCTTTCAGCAGTGGGTAGTTGATAATTATGTTAAAATTGAAAAAGATAAAATTAATTTCTGCAAAGCAAAACAGAAAAAATTTCGTGCTGAATCATATCAAGGTTTAATTGATTATTTAGAAGATACTGCTAGCAAACAAGGAACAAGATTGGGAAAAATGGTTATACTACCATCGACATTCATCGGTTCGCCACGCAGTATGACGCAAAATTATCAAGACTCTATGGCGATTGTAAGAAAATTTGGAAAACCAGATCTTTTCATAACTATGACATGCAATCCTAACTGGCCAGAAATTTGAGAGAATTTACTTCCGGGACAACAACCTTTAGACAGACCTGATCTTTGCGCTCGAGTATTCAGTATTAAGAAATCGTACCTCATCGATCTTATTGTTCGACAAAAATTGTTTGGAGAAGTTTTGGCCTATGTTTATGTTATCGAATTTCAGAAACGTGGTTTGCCACATCTTCATTTATTATTAAATTTAAAAAATAAACTATGTAACCGAAAACAAGAGATGAATATATATCAGCAGAAATTCCTGATGAAAATGAAAATAATGATTTACACAATATTGTCATTAAAAATATGATACATGGTCCATGTGGAGATTGGTGTACGGTAAATGGACAGTGCTCTAAAAAATTTCCAAAATCGTTTCAAGATGAAACAACCATGGATGAAAATGGCTACCCCAAATATCAGCGAAAAAACAACGGGATAAGATATGATCGACCAAATGGTCATGTAGTTGATAACCGATATGTAGTTCCGTACAATCCGAAATTATTACTTATGTTTGATTGTCATATAAATGTTGAGGTTGTATCAAGTATCAAATCTGTGAAATATTTATACAAATATATTTACAAAGGGCACGACGCTGCTACGATTGTTGTTAGCGAACAAAGTGATGATAATAACACTAATCATACAATAATTCATGATGAAATTAAAGATTATGTTGAAGGAAGGTACGTTGGACCTGTCGAAGCGTGTTGGAGGATTTTAGGGAAAACTTTACAAGAAAAAAGTCATTCAGTCATGCGATTACCCGTTCATTTACCTAACGACCAAAATATAATTTATAAGTGATTGTTTAGACGAAGAAGGGATAAGGGCAGCATTAAACAAAGAAACAATGCTCATTGAATATTTCAATTTGAATCTTCGTGATCCAGATGCGAGAAAATATTTTTATACTGAAATTCCATCGTGTTATGTTTTTAAAAAAAAAACTATCAACGGACGAAGTATTGGAAGATGGGAAAAAAGACAAAGATATTTTAATTTCATAGGCAGAATGTATTCAGTCAGTCCATCGCAAATTGAATTGTTTCATTTAAGAATTTTGCTATTGAATCGTAAAGGAGCTACGAGTTACAATGATTTATTGACAGTTGATGGTAACGTTCATCAAAGTTTCACCCAAGCCTGTTTAGCATTAGGACTTATTGAGAATGATGATGAATGGCGAAATAGCATGAAAGAAGCAACAAATTGGATGATGCCTAAAAGTTTACGGAATTTATTTGTTCGAATTTTAATGCACTGCCAACCCGCTCATCCTGCAGAACTTTGGAATCAATTTAAATTATCGATGGCAGAAGACTATACAAAACAATATTATATCAACGTTGGGTTAAAAAAGGTTTTGGAATCTGAAGGATGGCACATTTCAAACTTTCCAAGCATTCAATGCCAACACTTGGTCTGATATTAATACAGATTCTGTATATGATACTACTATTGGATCGGTTCAATATGAAAAATTGAATGGAAAACAAAAACAAATAGTTGATGATGTAATGTTCTTAACAGAAAATCCAAATGAATATATTTGAAAGTGTTTCTACATTGATGGTCCTGGTGGTTCTGGTAAAACTTTTATATATTCAACGTTATATTATTTACTAAAAAGTAAAAATATAAGTGTAAAAACAATGGCCTTCACTGGCATAGCCGCAACTTTGTTACCTAATGGGACGACTGTTCATAAAACATTTGGGTTACCAGTGCCCCTTTTTTCAGATTCATGTTCAAATTTTAAGCTTGACTCCAAAGAAGCACAAGAACTAAGAAATACAGATGTCTTCATTTTGGATGAAGCACCCATGGCACCTCGATATGCATTAGAAGTTATGAATCGAACACTTCAGAATACTATGGAAAAAAATTCAATATTTGGTGATAAAATAATTATATTAGGGGGAGACTTTAGACAACTTCTACCGGTGAAAGAACGCGGTACAAGATCTGAAATCATTGATCTGTCTATTAAGTATAGCCATTTATGGAAAAATTTTAAAATTTATTCACTAACTGAGAATATGAGAGCACTACCTCAAGAACGTGAATTCGCTTCTTTTTTATTGAATTTAGGTGATGGACTTCTTAATGATTGTGATGAAAATGTACAACTTCCTGAAAATTGTGTAGTTTTAAATCGTGAGAACATTGGTCTCGATGTTTTTGGCAAAATGATGGAACAAAAACAATATAGATATGCATCAAAGTGTGTTATTTTATCCGCAAGGAATAACGATGTTGATGAACTCAACAAAAATGTCGTTTCATTGCTTCCAGAAACTAATGAAACTGTATATACTAGCATTGACATGGCTGAATCCAAAAATGAGAATGAAAAACTGAATGAAACAATTTTACCTGAATATTTGAATACATTAAATCCCCCGTCCCTCCCACCACACGAACTTAAACTTCGAAAGTATACCGTGGTTATGTTAATAAGAAACTTAAATATCAATGAAGGCTTATGCAATGGAACTAGATTATAGTAATAGATTTAAATAATAATTCATTGAAATGTGAAATTCTCTCAAGTGATAAAGCAAGGGAAATTGTATTTTTACATAGAATAACACTATATTATGATAGTAATATCCATATCCATTCACATTGAAACGTAGACAATTTCCAATTAAAATCGCCTTCGCTATGACAATTAACAAAGCACAAGGCCAAACATTTGAGCAAGTTGCAGTGGATTTACGGAAAAATGTTTTTACTCATGGTCAAATCTATGTTGCATTTTCTAGAGTACGCTCTTGGGAATCTCTTAAAGTTTATATCAATAACGAGAATAATTTATCGAAAATCATAAAAAATCATGTTTATCGAGAAATTTTCATATAAAAAGTATAAATCGAGTTATTTTTATTTGAATAAGAAAATTTTTTGTTAAGAATTAACAACAGCTATTCACTGTTTAAATTTAATTTTGGACTTTGAAACAAATGCACGCTTAACGGAAGCAATTTGAATTCGAATTTATTTTATTTTAACTATAATTAGTTTTAATACTATTTATCATTCTGATTCTGATAAATGTTTTCCATTCTTATGATTAAACTATTTAAATTTGTTTGTTTATTATTTAAAAATAATTTAATTAACGTTACCATTGATTGATAAACCATTCACATAATTGTATATCTATGACTTATACGTTAAACAATTTCAATTTGAACTAAGTATTTCGAATGCTTTGCCGCGTATATTGTATCCAATTAATCTATGCGTACAGCATCACCGCCAGATGGCAGGTGAAGTTTTAGCGTTTATTTCATATTCAATGGTTCTCGAAACTTTTGGGGGGTTGATTCAATGGTGCTCGAAACTTTTGGGAGTTGAAACAACTAAGACAGTGATCAGAGAATATAGTTGGAAATCCAATTTTTTTTCAGTTTCACGATATCTATATCAGGTAAATAACTATAAATTACATTTATTTATTTATTATAATCATTTAAGAACAACAAAAATCTTTATTGTATGTTAAATATTAAATAACTTTCCTATAAGGGTTAAATCCTGTTCTTTTATGTTCCTTCAATTTACTTAAAAATAAACACTTTATTGTTGAATTCTGAGTTATAATCATTATTAAAAACATTATGAATTTTTAGTTAAAATGCAACAGAACGACGACTCTTTGCAGAAAACAAGTTTTCAAGAAGAAATCTTCCATGAAGAAGATGAAACAAATCGTTCGCTTTTAGAAAAAAGTTTATGATTGGCACAAAAAAGATGAAAGGAGAGATTTCTTCAGAGGGATTGATCAGAAATCAATAATGGCAAATTGTTCGCCGCTCGCACTATTTGAAGAAACATTATTGTATGACCATACAGTGTGGGTGGTTTGTTATTATTTGTAAATAATAATCTTAATATCATTGAGATTTTAATTTTAATAATTGTGTTTATATATTTTAGTGAACTCATTGGTCGGGTAAATTCTTTTGATGGTCCCAAAACTGTAAACACGAAAAACGGACCAAAAGATGTTTTGAAGGTTATTTTGACCAATTCGCCACAAACAGATGTAAACACACCGATATGGGAGATTCAGTTTTCTATTTTCCAGGAACACTTAAATCGTTTGTCACACTTCATCAAAAAGAATCACGTAAGTCCAAATATAGCTTTTTCGAAAATTGTTTTGCAATTTTCAAAAAATGAAAATATTTTCTTGAAATGTATTCTGAAAATATTTAGGTCTTGCACATTGACGGTGCATTTAGCACAACATCTGGTCCAAAAGCGGGACTTTTGAGGATGCAGTTCGATATAACTGCACACATGAATACACAAATTAATTGTGTAGGAATTTATAAAACGCAAGAAAATATCAATAAGGAGACACCTATCATCACAACTATTGCAGATACTCCAAGTCACATAGGAAAACTTGGTATATTTTATCAGTTGATACTACATATTTGAATCATTTTTCTTCTACAATTAGTTTAAAACAATAATCAGTTTAAAACAATATAGTATGCATTTTATTTTCCAGTGCAAGTGAAAGGCTTCCTGAAAATGGAATTTGAAAATCTTTCACATTACGACAAAAGTTTATTAGGAACACTGACAGACCTCACCTATAAAATTGACATACAGAGTAAAGTGTTCATACCAAAATTCAAACTCGGAGAAAAATTGAAAGTAATTGGACGAGTTTCATCTGATTTCCCATTTCATATCGACGTGGAATTAACAGAATGGATTTCTGTAGTAAGTGCAATGAAGGAAACCTCTAAAGAGATGCGCTCTGGTATGAAAATTCCGATGCCAGATAAAAATCCTTCATGTAAGGTAAGCTGTCGTTTATATCTGATATGTCATATTAATGAGCTTGAATTTTGATTTTTCCAACTTTTATTCCAAATTTATATTTCATATTTTAACAACTATTTTCATGTACCGTTTCAGAAACAAAAGAAAGAGTAACTGATTTCGCGTGGAGGACAAAGGACAAACGAAGAGAATCAAAAGTTTTATCAACATGTCGATTAAAAAATGTTAAAATATGTTCGGAAATGATAAAAAACATAAATGAAAAACTTAAAATTTATGAAAAACATAAATTTTAAGTTTAATCTTAGATTCACCACAATGATATTACAAAAGTATTTCACTCAAATTAAAAAATTATGCATACTTTGTATTTGAAGTGGTTAAAATTTTTACTATTGTGAAAAATAAATACAGTTTTGAGCTCACTATTAAGTTTGAGGTCGAACTTTATTTGTTTTGCTCGAAATGTGCATGAAAATCAACAATTTTTACATGATTTGTATCAAAATAATTGTTTTAGTTTATGTTGACATTAAATTTACAATTTTTGCAACGTACATTTTATTTGTCTTATTCCTTGAAATTAAAACCAGTTATAAATTCATCCATTTTATAAAAGCTAAAGTATAAAATTCTATATTGTCTATGTTAAGGAATTAAACAATATTTTGTCTGATAAGGATTTCTGGTAATAAAAGTGTGTGGGTTGAATTAATTCATAGTTTTCCATTTTTATATTATGCAAAGAAACCTTTATTATATTTTATTTATAAAAAGAACTTTCAAGAATAAAGAAGAAGAAGGCTTAAGGAATTTTCCGGAATCCACCAATAAGATCCACAAAGCTCATCAAGAAATCATCAATCAGATTAATAGCTGAAATATCATTCAGCTGTAAAATCATTCTTTTCGTTGGTTGCAAGGACTGTGGGATGCCTGTTAATTGTATGTGATCACCTCTGTCAAAACGTTGTTCATCGAACTGTTCAGTTTTAGTGATACGAATTTCTAACTTAAAAATTCCATCAGTGATCGATCCTACAATGAAACTTTTACCGTTGTGTTCATCTTTTCGAAATGGTGTCTTCACATAACCAATTACTTCTGAAAAAACAAGTATATTCATCAATAATCACATAAAGAAATCACATAACATTCAAATAAAGAGAACTCATTTTAAACTTACTAACTAATCCACTGACGTTTCGCAAATTATCCAAAGACACAGTTGTCAATGGACTCATAGATGGATGGGCAACATATTTGCCTAGAACATTGATTTTCGTATATGGCTTAATTACAAGTTCATGAGTGTAATCGCCATTGTTGCAGTAGGAGCGAGTTTCTAATTGATGTTATATGATTTCAAATTGATATGATATTTATAATAAAAAATAGATATTAATTTTATTTAACGTACCAGTGACGCTTCAGTGATAACACTCTCAAGTCGATCGGCCTCCAATCCCCAACCAATTACTTGGATTTTTTTTTGTTCCGTTATCAAGTAAAATCTTCGCAAATCGCGAATTAGTTTTTGGAACTACTTTTTTTATTGGGCACATCGTAACATATCCAATGACTGTGCTGAAAACATTAAAAACAAAACAATTATAAGACTCAGATTACTTTACTATTGATTTTGAGGTTAGAATAATTAAAAAATAATCACCACTTACCATGATTTATCATTTTCATGTAAGTTTGCGAGATCTTCACAATTTGTGAAATCTGCCTCAGTGAATTCACTTTCGTCACTCATTTTCTTAATCACTTTACCAGTAATTTAGTGATTTTTCTCTTTAGGATATCAGAATCCAAAATTGAGAATTGATTTCCAATGATTTATTCTTTTCATATAGACATAAAATAGAGTGAAATATGAGAGGAATACAACTTTGTTGCCCTCTACCGTCATTATATGCCTTAACGCCATCTCTTGACAAACTTTCCAATTGTTAAACAACATTGTTTGCCTATTATCTTTCTTTCACGAAAATGAAAGTTATTTGTTATCTTAAATTTCATTTCATGTCAATGTTTTATTCTAATTGAAAATCAATGTGACGCGCGTAGCGCGTTTTTCATCTAGTACAAGTAGAAAACAGTTCATGTTGATCGCAAATGCGCACGCATCTCTTTTTCGTCCGTCTTTCGAAAGTTTGATTTGATTTGACAGGTTGGCAATATAAATTTCAATTTAATTCAAAATTTTAAATGTCATAATTATATGAATAATACAAGGAATAGAAAACAAAGAAAATTGTTTATTTTTTTTTAATTGAAATCGCACTAGTGGTGCACATTGGGTTAAAGCTGGGGTATAACAAGCTAATGTCGGCGTGAAAATAAATTATTATCAAATAAATTAATTTCAAGTTTTAATATTAATTCTTTGTTTTAAAAAAAGTAATTGTTGATTAAATTCATTTTGGTAAATTGAATTTTCACAATTTAATTATATATTTTATTAGAGTATTAACACATAATACATCACCGGTTCTAGTCCATATTAAAAAAGTTCATGACACCCCTGAAGTTGCGTTATCGGACAACTTCATGCGTCATCCATCCATCCTTTTAATCCCTTTAAAAAAAGGTGGTGACACACCGAAGTTGCCGTTTGGTTGTCAATTTTCGGTCATCGCAAATGCGCGCGCATCTCTTTTTCGTCCGTCTTTTGAAAGTTTGATTTGATT
>JAQQRF010000820.1:0-28871 GCA_030523145.1 Trissolcus brochymenae | reverse complement strand
AATTTCTTCTTCTGTTAAATTATACAGAGGAAGATAAGTATATCCATTATAATTTGTTACTAATGCTTTTCCCAAAAAGATTTTTTCATTTACTTCATATTTAGGCAAATACTCTTCTTTCAAATGTGTATGCTCTAATTGAATTCGAACTATCTGTCTACATCTTGATTTTATTTTTATAGGATTGTTAGGATAAAAAAAAAATTAACATTTTTTTCATTTACAATAAAACTGTTTGTTTAACAATCAATTTTAACATTACTTATGATAAAAAATTCTGATCCCAATATTCCACCCTGTCTCAATACAAAATCATCTGGAACAATATGAAAATAGACTTCATACCCCATATAATTAGCACTAAATTTCCCTAAAGTTTCTACAACGTCATTTGTAATTCCATTTAATTTTATAATTTCACGTTTATCTATAAAAACCTTTGGATCGTCATGTTGTAATTTCAGTATATTAATAGAAGCTCATGTATCTAATAGTAATTCAATGTTGTTATTTATTATAATGGTTGGCCCATTATCTGTATTTTCAAATTTTATTATGGGCTTGATATTTGCATGGAACGGTTCTTGTTTTTCTCCTCCTCTTGAGTTTGAGGAGGAGTTCTCCAGTTTTTTGTCAGTCTTTCATTTTGTATTCTCAAACGAGATTCATTTATCAAGTGTCCATATTTTTTGCAATAATCGCAAAGAATGAAATTATTTCTTGGAGGAACATAATTTGAAGAATAGCTTGTCGAAGGATTTCTATTGGTAATAGGGTCTGCTGTTTTTTGCAAAAAATTTTTTAGAGCATAGTAATTCTGGGCACTGTGACCAAGTTTATTGCAATACATACAAGGATTAGATTCGACAACCTGACTCTTGATATGTGCAACCTTTTTTGACCTAAAGCAGTCAACAATCGTATATCCAGTCTGTTTACAATAAGAACAGAATTTATTATTCTTACATTCACTTGCGACATGACTTTTTGTTTTAGATTTATAACATACTTTGTTCAACCTGCAATGATAAGCAGAATGCCCTTTCTTCAGACACAGTTGACATTGAAGAGTATCAATTTCTTTCTCTATTTCTTTTTCAAGTTTAAATAATTTACAGTCTTCAGTTCTATGATTAGAATTTTCACAAATCATACAGACAATCTTTTTCCCATCTGTTATAAATCAGTTATAAATCATTATAAATCTGTTGTAAATCAGCGTTTTTATCTAATTTTTCAGATTATAAAATTAATCTACCAAGATCTTGAGATTTGTAATAATAGGTCTGAACATCTTCGTTAATAGATTGACATAAAGTACCTAATTTGCCATATAACACGCTTTTTTGATCCAGTGGACTATTTGTTTTTCTCAATGTTTTTAATACTTCTTCTATAGTGGCAGCGGTTGATTCCCTTAATGCTCTTAAAGCACTACCCTTAAGGCGGGTTTTCAACAACTTGAATTGAACTAGAATTCTTTCAGCGTCGGCCGGAGCAAAATCATTGTAAGTGGCGCCATCTAGCCCGCCACTGTTCATAGGAATCAAATCTAATGTATCTCTCAAATTAAAATATTTATTTCCTTCATTTTGCGCCATGTTTTCATTAATTATATTTACTTCCGCTTTTAAGGGTATAATGGTTTGATCTTTATCAATGGAATCGTTACAATCGGAAGAATTTGACTCGTCGTCAGAAATATTAGGGTTTTCTAATTGAAATTGATTGAGATTGATTTGAAGTTTTTTTTTTACAAAAAGGAGTTTTAATTTGATGTTCACGAACTACTAGATCCAATTCTTTGGCTAACTTTCTGGTTATTCTTTTCTTAGGATCTGAAATATCACGTTCAGACATACTCCATTCATTTTATTTAATTAATATTATTTCCAAGAAAATTTTACATTTACTTCGACTTCTTCTTGGTTGATATAATTTTCTCGATATATTTTTGAAAAATAATTGAACTTTTTAATCCAAAGGGTAATTTTTTGAAAATATGTAACTCGTTTATTTTTTTTAAATCCATTTAAACTATAAGATAATAATAATGGTATATCACCAATATGTTATTAATTATCTAAAAAAAAAAAAAATAGAAACAATTAAAGTGTAAGAATTTTATTTTAATTACTTTAGGTATCAACTATTATCAATCTATGAAATATACCATCCAATAATAATTATAGGGTCAAATAATCAGGAATTTTATTTCCTTTGATGGCATTTAATTATTATATTTATACAACTGAATTCTTATTCTACCATATTTATTTCCTTAATCTATATTGATTGTTTTTACTCTTTCTAATTCTTGCTTCCTTTGAAGTCTAGCTAACTCTTTTTTTCTAATAGCTTCATGTGATGGTTCATGTAAAATTAGTCGTTTTATATGAGCAAATACATAAGGGTCATGTAGTTTGCCATATAACACTTTTAGCTGTTCTTTTGTGCGCCCTAAAGGATTGGGCACATAAATAGGTTCCTCTACAAGTTCGGTCAAATTTTTAACCCTAATTTTTGGGACTTCTGCTTCGAGTTACGCCTCTTCTACTTTAGGATTGTATTTTATTTTCACTTCCGCTTTCTCATCTAAGTCTATGTCTCATCTAATTTCAACTTCCGACTTTTCTAAACTTGAAATAATTTCAGCTATAAAATAAAGGAATGAGTTAAAATCGTCCTAGATGAAATATATTTTATTTTCAATAAAACAATAATCAAATTAAAAGAGGTGAATAAATAATTTTCATTAATTGCAATAAAAGAAAAAAAATTTTAAGATAATATATTTAGAACTTACATTTCATCTTGACCGGTTTTAATTCTTCTCTGACTCTTTTGTGTTTAACAATTTCTCTTATTCAAGAATGGGAATACGACTGATTTTGAAAACCCAGAGTTATGATTTATATACTAATTTTATCTCTCCGTCATTAAGAAAAACTCATTAAAAATTTTCAAAATATTCATTAGTATCCTGTTCGTAGCGCCAAAGTTTATCTCTGATACGTATCGAACGTGTAGTGATAAATTTTTGGATTCGTAATGAATAAATCTACTTCTTTTTACATGAGTATTTTCTATTAATATTTATTATATAAAAATCGTTTTGAACAAAATAAAAATACCTTATTTATTCGATACACTTTTCTGTTATGAGTTTGAAACCTGGTTGCAACCATTTTTGACTGCAGCAGCAGCTCTTCCTAATCATACTGTATGCGAACTTTGTAATATGAAGATTTCAAATGAGTGTGCATGGCTACAGTCGAAACTGCAAAGAAAGAAGGATATTCTCGTCTTCAAGATGATGAACAAAGTACTAAATCAAATCGTCAGCAACAAGCGTCGCTCCGTAGATTTGATTCGACACACCTAGGTCCATAGTTTGACCCATATTGCCTTCTCCCATCAAGATTTTATGTGACGTTCCAGACTTCGTTCGCTACTAACAACAGACCTCAGTACTAAAGAGAGGAAAAATCCGATTGCTTAGTGCGCTTTACGGGCGCACAGGGTGCTTTGTCGTTTCTCACCAAGTGATAAAACTCACACGGGGAGCCACGGGAAGGCGATCCGACGAGACCATATTACTCGTCTCGCTATCATTAACCCCCCGACCAACGAGTGCGTCAATCGACGGGGTACGATGTAATTGACGTATACCTAAACACTACAAAAGTGACCAGGGGAAACCTCGCCAAAGACTAATCTAGACCAGACCCCATGCGACAAAGTATAATACTCTGCCAGTAGGAATCCAAGAAAGATAGCTTTTTATGGTACTCATCGAAGAAACACTGCACTGACGTTCAAATGTTCCTTCTAGTATTTGGATCCATTTTCTGACAATCGAACAAAAGTTGTCGAAAATGTATGTAATATGATGTTAAAATGTGTTTGATATACCTTTATTTACATGTGGTAAATCGCTTGACTGAAAATCACTGTCTTCGGTGACGCTATCTTTGTCAAACTGTTACAATTTTTTTAATGCAATTTTCACATGTAAATCACGATTGTCATATTACTTCCATAGGGGAATGTTTAAACAGAGCTCTCAGAGTTATCAGAAGATTACCGTCACCTGATTCCCAGTTTGTACCAACTGATTTTCTTAATGACAGGTTGTTGATTAATAGCGCCTTGTAAGAATCACTAAATTGTTTACACGTTGGTTTTCGGTTGGGTTCCTGTTTGACTTCTGATAAGGGAGAAGAAATTCTCCAGGCAATCAGTTGAGAAATGCCTTGGATGTATGTTCTCAAAACTCATGGCAAATAATTTGGTCCTAAGATGGTGGAAGCCTTTGACTATTGTCTGTAAGTTCTCCAAGAAAGGTGCCGTTGCTTTTTCTGGCTTGTTGATATTGACATCGACAAAATTTAATTGCGCAATTTTCTCATAGTTTTAATCCAAAAGTCGTCATTGGAAACTGTCAGGTGTCACGACATGTCTCAACGGTGGATCCCTGTCTGTGGGCTTTGTGGGAGCATTCATGGAGTCCACGACATCATTGAATAATTTTAATGCCTAACTAGTCGCCGCTGCTGCCGTCTTTTCTATAGGCACGGACTGACCACTAATAATGTTATTTATAATTTATCTATAATTTATAATTATAAAACATTAAAAGAAATGTTTTGTAATATACTTTTGATAGAATGTATTATGCGTACTTTCAGAAGAAGCCAATTCATCAATAAAACATGACAGTCGATTGCTCCAAATGTAACAAGCATGTTTCACAAGCAGTTTTTTAACAAGCAAAGGGTTGAAGTGATTTTCTTGGAGATGTGGCAACTTTCTTCGACTGTGCTATAGCGTCAATCAAGAACGCACATCATATCTCGTCCCATTTAAAAAGCACTGGAGTTTTGTTAACCTTGCTTAAAGCAACTGGTTTTACTGCGTAGTTTGGGACTGACAAGAGTGGAACATCAAAAATGGGAATAATGTCATGCCCGTTGATGTTTATTACTAAGCTTACAAGAGGGAAAGAAACATTTATATGGTGTGACAGATCGACAAGTTTATATTTGGAGAAACAAAAAATAAAAAACGTACGAATTAGATTCTCCAGCCAAAAATACAATTAAAGACATAAAACTTAATCTCCCACCCCCACCTTGGAGGCAGGGGATTGAATGTGGTGTCAATCGATAGTTTTTGAAGAAATATTTAACGTGTTTTTTTTGCCCGATTTGCGGTGTTTTTATTGAGATAATTGACTTTTTACGCACCCTGTATATGTTTATATATTACTCTAAATAAAAACGCAACACTTTACATGTTTTTTTTTGTTATAGGAAGTGTCTTTTATTTAGATTAGTGTATAATAATTTCAGTTAATCTAGATTTCCCTCCATCAGAACGAGAAGTTATGTTTGATACCTCAGGCATCTTATGCATGTTTCGGCTAAACTTATTTATAAAGGACTACTGATCTTTTATCAAGCTTTCAGGGTTGTGTCTTTGTTTTAGCTGTGAAATGTTTATGTAATGCACAATTGAGGAGTGTGTTTTGTACAGTTCATCAACAAATCACTATAATTTAGATTTTCAATATATTTGAAATACATGAATGCTTAAAATATTCATCGAAACTTTCATAAAGCTACTTATCTTCATGTCTTACATGTACCTTATGTGAAAGAATTTTCCCTTACAGCTATTCAATGAAATCGTCCTTGTATTTTAGGGATCGTTTCAGTTGAAGAACTTAGTTGTACAAAATTTATTCCTTCTTCTTATCTAACAAATCAAAACAAAATTTTTCTTAATAATGCAGAAATTGATAGTTATATTGTAGAATAAAATGATTCTTTATGTAAACTTACTTTACCTTTTGTTTTCTTGAGATCACATAGCATAATCTTATTTCCGTCTATCACTGCAATTTTTGCAATTTCGTTATTCCCCGTAGCCTTCTTCATCGCTGACAGGAAAAGAACAACCATTTAAATGGTGTATCCTGCTTTTACAATCATCGCACTGCCATGAGAAAGGCAACTGGTTCTGACATGCAGAACTTTCCAGTATTGCGATGATTTCATAGGTGTTGACAATTTCCACTGGCTCTTACGATTTATTCCAAAAGAAATATAATATAATGTTCTGCAAAGTGTAAGCAGCAAACTCGATATTTGCTTACATCACTGGTAGTGAGTTCTTAAATATAGGAATATATGTTTTTGAGATAGAATTGTAATATAAAATTTTAATGCAGCATGACTTGGTATTTTTTTTATTTTCGTTGGTTTACAAAAAGTTTGATAAATCTGGCGAGGTTTGTTCGTTGGCTTATTTTGATTTTGTTTATTTACAAAAGTTGAAAAATTTAGTTAAGATTGGATTCAAAAAATCTAGGGAGATTCGTTTCTCCAATTATTTTGCATTCGTTCGTTTCTTTTTGTTCGTGTTTTTTATTTAATTTTCTCGTTTTGTTATATTGGTTTTTTGTTTTGTTTAAAAAAGATTGTTAAATCGGTTTTTTTGCGTTTTCTTATTTTGTTTTTCGATTTTTGTGTTTTAGTATTCCTTGACATTTTTGTTGTTTCGTTAAAAAAAGTTTTTTAATTGCTTTTTGTGTTTTGTTATTTTGAATTTTGGTTTTATGTTTTTCGTTTGATTTGATTATACTATAAATATGTATGAATTTTTGCCTTTTGTTATATTATGGAATAAAATTGTTCACCTGCGATGGGAACTTTTTTCCTGACTTACGCCAAGCACACAACACGTTCGAACCATTGTTCAATTGTCTGAAATAAAACAGTCACTAAAACAATACCGAACCAACGCAACTACAATTTTTCGGTTTGGCGATTAAAACACGAAATCTAAGAGATTTCTTTACTGTTTGAAATTCGTTCCAAACCTAAAACATAAAATTTCACTATATTAGTTCGATATTGTTATAAGCAATTTTTTGTGATCAGATTATTGTTCAGTAGTTTCGTTACGTGATTATGTTTAGTATTCTGCCGCTCAAGTCAGCGTGAGTCTCAAAGTTTAAAACTTTTGTCATAATGTCCACTAATTGATGTTTTGTGGAAACTCATTTCGTCTCGACGCATTTAAACTTTACATACTCTTTAACATAGTCCTTGTAGACGTCTGCCCTATGTCGAAGTTTGTTGCTTCCACTCCTTTCGGTGCAAAACAAAGCAGCCTTGTTGCCATTCAATAAAGTAGTTGGAATAAAATTGACATTAATAGCTGTCTGAAGAGACTTGTTCATAGCCACAATTTCATGACAAGCTTGGTTTATGGAAATCGGAGTAGGCTAGCAGTCGATCCCACTCTGAATTATTTTATTGACATGAGCATCACTCTTTGAAAATCAATTACGTTGCCTGACATTGTTTATAATTTACAATGACAATATAGAAAAATAAGTTGTGATAAATTCACAATCAATTGTGCAATGACAACGAATTCTAACTTATATTATTAATTTAAATGATGGAAGAAGTGATAAGTGGTATACAAAATTTAGCTTCTATAAGAAAAAGAGATGCTATCCGAGCCAAAAGACAAAAAGAGAAAGAGAGTAAAGAAAAAAAGGCCAATTATCTTCATCATCATTATATTCGTGAAATTAATGTCGGGTAAGAGCTTGATTTCAAGTACATTTCATTTTTATCATTTTGATATTTCAAAATCAAAATGATTGACTGCGAAAATTGTACGTTTTTTCGTGGCTCCCAAAAATGAATTTAATTTATGGGCTAAGAAGAAATTTTTAATTTACTTTTTTTTCTTTTATGGTAGTAGAGATGATAATAATAAAGAGAATAATAAATATTAAATATTTTCAGTTGTCACCATCATTTTTTTAGGGGCATAATGTTTTTTCCATTAATTTGGGGTCACTGAATCCAAAAAGAAATCTCCCTAGAGTGTGCCATTCATAAAAAAAAATTTTTTTGAACCGCTAAGTGCTAGTTACTTCTGGATTTGCTCATATGTCTCTTTGAAATCATATCATAATTTGTCTTCGAATCCCCTAATAACAAACCTTGTTTTCAATCTTGCTTCTCCATTTGATTCCAACTTCCGTTCAAAGACCCATTTCGAGTCAATGATTTTCGGTCTTTTGCGATTTGCATCAGGTTGAGGACAATTTAACAGAATCCAGACTTCGCTTTTATGCATTAAATTTAATTCTTTGTTCACTCCATGCAACGATTTGTCCTTCTTTTTTGAGATCATCGTGGAACGTTTCCGGGTCTTCGTTTATGTTTGCAAAAAAACACTGCGTGATACGGTCTTTTTTCATATTTCTTAAGTGATACTGTAAATTCAGTATGAATCTTTGGAAATTCTATGTAGTTCAAATTTCCAGCAACATACGAAAGCTGAGTGAAACTTGGTTTTTTGATTCCTCGTAAAATACGGCTCTTGTTTCTTTTCATTTTCCAGCTGTTGTTGCTTATCATTTCTTTTAGACTCTTCTTCTTTCGTTTCCAACAGTCTTTTCTCGGCTTTTATGAACAGTCGTCTAACTGTGTCGCCTCTGAAGGCAACGACCAGTGCTTAATTCATTTGGATCGAGATACAACTCGAATGTAAATCAAATAATAATCATAGGAACGGATATTATTAGAAATTGAGATATAACTCAATATAATGACGAAAGATTTATTAAATGAATCTCAAAGAAACCTATCTCATGTCAAGCCAACTTCGCCCGATTAGAACCCAATTATAGATATAACACAAGTTGCATGTCAAAATGACAAGAATTTATAATACACTTTCACTAATATAGTGGCGCGATCCAAATGGTATGAAAATAATTACTAAGATATAACAACTAACTAACTTTCTTATCAAGTCAGGCTATTTAGAAGTGTGATGCAAACTTTAAAGAGAGTGCAAATTTTGGGAGGTTCCAGAAATATACAAATTAAGGGCGCCAATTTAAATTGGTACACGAAAACAATCAATACGAAGCAAATGAAAACAAATTACATTCAACAGAATTTGGAATTTTTTTTCCCAAAACAAAATTAATAATTGCTATTTTTCTTGAAGACGATTTTTCTTTGAATTACCGAAAGTAATAGAAGAATCTTTATCTACTCTTTGTCTACGTTATCTCTGTTTTTTCATTTGTAAACTAGCTGATCTGTCTTAAAGTAGTCAATAAATGATATGTAATATGTTATGTTTTATAGAAAAAAATAGAATTTGCTATTAATAAAAATATAAAAGTGATATATTTTTGAGTAGTTTGTTATTATGTTTTTATGTCTATGAAAATTTGCATCTTATAATTAAAAAGCTCTACATGCATGTTCTAATAAGTTAACAAAAAATTGAAAGAGAAATAAAAATAAAGGATTTGTTTCCATTTTTCTCTGCAGAAAGTCTAACGTTATCAAGGTAATTCTTAAACAATAAAAACAGAATGTAAGATTGACCACCAATTTTAAGACTTATTCATGTCTTATGTGTGTTATTAAAAGAAAATAGTATATTTTGTATCTAGTCTGATATAATTATTATTGGATACGAGTTTTGCTGTAGCCCATTTTATAAAAGATGAAAATTATACTTTTCATACAATCTTTTGTTAAAAACGAAACTCCCAAAAACATCCACTTTCCGGAACTATATATCACGGTAAAAATTAAGTTGTCGCGTGTAAATAAAAATAATATTTATTTACACTAATTTATCAACTTTATTTTACAAACGAAACATGTAATTAATAATCAAAACAATTTTGTTCGGCGTTGTCTAAACAACTCCGAGGTCTACGATAACATTTTCGTTCAATAGTCCTTTTTTTTAGTATAATTTAGCGACCGAATCCAAAGCAATCTTTGTCCATTTTATTTAAAATTAAAAAAAAAATGATTTATTCTTAGTTTCTAATCCTATCGTAAACGTTATTGTTCTTTTTGTTTAACTAAATTGATTAAAATTCGTTTCTACGAAACATACTCCCCTACGTTGAGAAGGTACCGCTCAATAATAATTAGTTACCGTACAAATTGTTTCATATAACGAAGTATAGAATAAAAGTTTTTTTACATAATCATAAACATATTATTCACTGCATTAATCTATTTGCTTGGTTCAAATGGTAGTGGACATATTAATTTCGCGGGGCTCTTATAAGTAGCGCTTTTCACTGAAAATTATACAAGAATATTTTATTCCGTATACATTTTAAGGATAATGACATTTTGTATTTTACAGGTTGTACCATAACACTACTGATTTACTGGCCATTTTTTCGATTAGTGACCCTTCTGCAATGGATGTTCTTCGTGGGATTATCATTCAGCAAATTAACTTTTACTGATCTCGAAATTGCTTATTATCAATTTTGGACAAAACATTTAAAAAATAAAATTCCGTTTAGCAATTGGTTAAACAAAAAACTGTCTTCTTAAAAAATAGTGATCAAATAAACAACTCTGAAGGCGGTCATTAAGTCATAGCAATCAACTTCATGTTCAAAGATTGTAGTGAGTTGGACCGTAAGATGTTTAAGTATGGTCAGAGATGCTACAGAGCTAATGTCTACGTTACATGATCTTAAACAACGATCAATTTAGGTCAGCATATGTTGTAGATCTAGATAAAATCGCTTTTAATGGAAAACCGTATATAATAATATAGAAATAAGTATTTAAATTAATTTTTTAAACATGTTTTTCCGCTTTTCTGTGGCAAATTCAGAAATGTGGGTAAAAAATTCTTCCGCTCAGGATTTATTCTGTACGCCCTCAAGGAAAACGCTTGCATTTTTATTAATAATGAATTTAATATTTTTAGAAATGTGCTTATTGCTAGAAAATTGTCTAGAAATTGCTGCGTAAAGTTAGTGAAATTTCCTTTTTTTAGAATTTAATAATTTATTTTATCAAAAAAATCGTTTTTTTCTAGTTCGTTGATTTTTGATTTATTGGCGCTTTTTTGATCTTGTTTGTTTTGCTCTCTGAATGTAGTGAGTAATTCGGAATTATATTTGAAATGGTTTCAGATTTTATTGTAATTGGAGTTGTATTTGAAAAAATTCTCTCATATGTAAGATTAGAAGAAATAAATTCCGTTGCACGTGACCTGTTTGGTAAAAATAAATTCCGAACTGACCTGTTTGTATTGGTTCATTAATCTGCAGTTTAATAAAATTGATACAACTGAATAAAATAATCGCTAAAATGAATAGTACTAATTTTCAATCGAACATTGGATTTATTAAAAAAAATGGAAAACTCATTCAAAATCTAAATTATTTATCAAATGTGTTTACTTTTGAATCACAGATGTGACTTACTCCGAACTTATTGATTATATAAATAAATAACAAAAGAATTTTAAAGACTATTGAGATCGCAAGGAATCTTATTATTTGAAATAAAGAAACGAAGAAAATATGTAAGTCGCATACACAATGTCGTACTCTGACTAATTATGTAATTGAAAATTAACAATAGGACTGTTAAGTTTAATCGTATACAACATTAATACTATTACGTTTTTTTTGCTCTTTCTAGTCTTCCGCTGAACCGTTGGACCTGATGGACCTGTATTTCACTTGCAAATCTCAATCAACTGTTTCTCAACATTTGTTAAAACACTAACTCTGAAGCCTTGATTGAAATCACCAGATGAATCAAACCGCGTTTTCATCTCTCTTTTTCTTTTCTACTTTCGATTCGGCACTGTCACTCCAGCATGACGCAAGCGATTTTCTTCTTTAGACATCAAGGTGAATCTCCATGAGTGGTGCTTGGCGGCAAATTTTTATTACAACTACATCTTTGTTTACTCGTGAGGAAAATACTGAGGACGAATTTAATCGTCCCTCGACTTCAAGAGGAGGAATTCCCTTACTGAAGGTGTCATCTGAAGCAGCTCAACCACCTTTCTGCTATTCCTATAAAAAATTATTTAAATCCTCAGCTATCTCTTGCACTGTATGTCACAAAACGTACCACAAGAGCTGCGGCGATAGGACAAAATCTCGGGGAAAATCGCTGCTTTTTAGATACTGTGTGAAGGACCCGAATGAGAAATTCTATACAGTTACTATACCTGCCACTCAACCTTTGAACACTGATTTGACAGTGTGTGAGGAGGCTGTAGATATGGCGGATCTTAAGGCTTTCAGGAAACTACTTGCTGAGGAGCTTGCGAAGACTACTACTAGTATTGAGCATAAATTAAGTCTCGTGCAGACTTGTTGCGAGAGATGTCCGAACGGGAACACCGTAGCCGGAATGTTATTTTGTAAGGAGTAGTGGGATCACCTGTCGAGCATTCTGGTACCAGGAGAACTCATGACCGTCAGACTGTGCTGAAAGCATTCGAGCACATCCCTATTCAGCAGGGTGAAATTCTGCAAGTGGTTCGATTCGGAAAGAAGAATAGTGACTTTCTTAGACCGTGTCCCTTGAGAATTGTGTTTCCCAGACCTGATCTTGCCAAGACTGTCTTCGGTAATGCTAAATGACTCTCAGATGGAATTAAAGTCAGCAATGACCACACTCCCCAGCAGCAGAAGGAAATGGCCAACTTGAAGGCAAAGTTGCGAAAGAAACTGGAAGACAATCCGAACTGGGTAATCCGGCATATTAACGGAATCCCAAAAATTTTCAAACTCTCGAGAAACATGTAAAGGCAGTGGCTTCATATTCGGAAATGTCTACTAACCTTCGAATGCTATATACAAATATTTCATCACTTCTCGCCAAATTTGATGAGTTCGTGCTTGAGATTAGTGTAATCTCCCCTCATATCGTTAATACAACGGAGTAATGGCTACACGACAAGATTCCAGATACCCTTGTGCAGATTCCAAGAATCAGTATCCAGCGAAGAGACCGAGTTGGCAAACGAGGAGGTGGAATGATCAGTTACACCGTAGATCGTTTGGAGGGTGTGCCATTTGTCGCCACACGAAATTCTGGATATCAACCAGTTGATATCCAGATCAACTGTTGAGGCACTCTGGCTCGATATCAAACTAGGGAATCACCATTTTACCCTGGGCGATGAAACCGCCTTACTCGGATCACAGACCTCGGGAGTCCGATATCATTCGTTTTGATGTAATTTAGAGACTGTCTGCATGCAGGTTTCCCCATCTCATCTTTGGTGATTTTAACTTGCCTACTATAAGCTGGAACAAAATAGTGAAGACTGCTGAGTCGAAAATTAAACGTGCCTTCATGAAGATGTTCGCAATCACTAACCTGTCTCAAAAAGTCACCACAACCACTAGACACAGAGCAGGTCAGAGGTCAGCAATCCTGGACCTTATACTGACTAATGACGAGGATTCGATTGCCTCACCGCAGACAAGACCTAACTCACTGTTTTAACAACTGTAATTTAAGTTGATTTCCAACCATATGTAGTCTCTCTTCGGGTGCTGATGCGTCTAAACTAACACAAAGCAAATTACGACTTTATTAAACAATACTTGATTACACACCTACATGACAACTTGAGCAACCTGAACGTAACCTTAATCTGAACGATCAGGAAAACTGGCCCACTTTCCACCGTATCGCCAGGACTCTTCTCCTGGCTCACTCTCCAACAAATTCACACAAAACAAAGAGAGGCAAAAAGATGCATGCATGGAAGAGATACAAAATCACTGGCGAGGAACAAGATTACACTGCATACAGATCGACGGCCAACGCATTAACAACATACACCAGACAATGAAGAAGGAGTTTCGAATCAGACGTTATCTCATGCAGTAGGAAACATTTTTCCCACACATCCGGCACCAAACAGTCTCCAATTCAGATGCACCCAAGTCTATCAGGACAGAAGACGGTTCTCTCACCTCAGACCAGGCATTTTTTCTCCTGGACTGAGGTGAGATCTGAGAATGGATGAGGTGAGAAATACATAATTTGTAGTACGTTAATAAACAATAAAAAAGTTGAAAGAATGAAAAAGGAATGATCAAGGTAAGTGAGTGATTATAATAATAGATTTTTACACCTGATGATTTTGGTCTTTTCTCTTTAATCGTTGCTGATGCAACTTTTATATTTTTCTTACTTTCATCTGAACCCGCATCATATTCATCAAATGATCTTCTTTGCAATATTTTTGAGATAGGTGACATCTTCATCAGTTTCTCGACTTTATTCTTGTTAACTTTTAAACTGCTTAGTTTCAATTCTTTTTGTTCTCATTGATAAGAGCCTTGCATTAACGCTTCGAATCAGCTGAAGATGCATATTTTTCAGCACTTAAGCGCTGCAAACGCTCTGTCACTTTTTCGTAAGTGTCTGTAATAGACAATAAATTAATGTATTTTTTCTTGAAAAAATAAATAGAAACTATTAGAACTTATGGATAAACATTTTCACTCACATGCATCTCCTCTTGTTTCCACTGGATACTAATCCCATGACTCTGGTGGAGTAGTTTCAAATATGACAAGCACGACAAATGAAACACGCACAAACACTTACACATGCACGTACACACGCACACGCACAAACACTAAAACATGCACGTACACACGCACATGCACAAACACTAACACATTCACGTACTCACACTTACACGCACAAATACTAACACATGCACGTACACACAAACACAAACGGTTTACCCTGGATCATCAAAAAATCAGAAAAAGCACCTTTTTTTTCAAATCCCCATAACTCGGTCAAATTCGTTTGTTTTTTGACATTTTTTTTCAAAATGTTCGTCAGAATCTGAATTTCCGTTTTCCGAGACAAAACAGACATATTCTGAGGGCTGAAAAAAAGTTATCTTCATTTGAACAGATTGGTTTTTTCGTTGAGTAAATTCACTTGACAACATCGCCATCTATTGTGGGGTCAGAATATTTTTGAAACTTAAAAAAAACAATTGACTTCGCATAACTTTTTTAATGAAGTAAATTAACGATCATCTCTCTTTTTTTCTCACTTTCTTGAGTAGCCAAGTGGAGTTGTTGGTTTTGAACATTCACTAGACTGGCTCTTGAATTCCGTCTACGTGGATTGTTGGATATATCCCATATTCTTAGCAACTTTGAGTCAATTGGGTACTCAAAAAATGAATTTTCTAATTCCAGGTAGCTTCCAAATAGCTTAATATTTTTAGGATCATCCGAATTTTCACAAATTTTCATTTGATCAATAAAGAAACATAGATTATTATTAATTAGACCTATATTGTTCGGATTTATCGTTGTTAAATCCTGTTTTCGACGAAATCTTTTCAACTAGTCGTTGTGACACTTGAGTGATAGGTATGTTGCCTGATCTTAACCATCGTTTCACTTTGGCGAGCAAGTTTTCGAATGGAAAGGCTGTGATCAAAGTCAAACGACACTTTATGTTGCGTACGTCATCAGCAAGATGTATTAAGTTGTGAAAATTCATTGTTTAATTGGCTTTTCCGTAAATTCTTTTTCCCTCAAAGAAAAATATTCTGAGAGAGTATTTAGCCACTATAATATTTAACAGCTAAGGTCTTGGAGCATAAAATTCTGCACGCTACATGGAAGAGAAGAAAGTGACCTTCGCATAACTAAGGGTATACAATAAAAAAAAAATGAATCTGAACTCAGTTGATTTAGGCCTCCGTTGAAATTTCGATGTCACTTGATTTCTCAATTTTACCATTCGAGATGATAATATGTTCATACTTCTCAGTCCTAGCCTTGTAGCTCTACCCTTTTCCAACCAATAAATTTAATAAAGCTTTCATAATGCCGATGCAGCAAAGATGAATGAAATCAAGTACAAAGCACTTGATCATATCAATTTTTGTTGATTCCTTTGTAGTGAACTTTCCTCATTGTGATGCTTTTTATCTTTTTGTTCTCGGAAATCGTCGTCGGTCCTTTTATTCCCTTCTCGGGGAAATGTTGTTCGACTTCCGACCCGTTTTCCTTCAATATCGTACCTTTTCAGGAATTGAATCCTGTGTGTTCCTCGATACATTTGATGAAGGTCCTTGCAAGAGTATCACAGACGAAACACTTCAGTCTGACATTAAAATGTTGAATGCCAGTATCGATGCCTTTATCTGTAAGATTGTTAAGCTCTGTGATGCAGTCGTGTAAAGACAATGACAAACTTTTTGCAATTGTGTGGATCATGATAAATTGGGGGATTGTAATCTCCTCAAAAAATGTGCTGATAACAGAAAAAATTCGGCCGGTAATAATCCAAAAATTGAGTTCGACACTGCCTGGATTTATAGAAGGATTGTCGACGTTGACTTGTAGTAGTATTGTGTTATATTTTAAACACATCTGTGTTTACACATATTTCAATTCCTCTTTGAATACTGTAATAGACCAATTCGAATGTTTCACTATCATCATTGACAAACTTTTGAAAAACACAAACACCACCAACTTTAAAAAAAGTTACTTTTGTTACTTCAGGTGTAAAACGTAGTTTCAAAATTTTGATAATTTTGGAAAAGGGGTTTTTCGTATCGAGTTCTCGATTACCCATTCTTTTGTTAATCTTTTTAAACTACAGGTGCTTTAATTATTTCTGGTTCGCAACAAGCATCAAAGAATACCTCTTCGTTGTCGTCGTCAAACTGATCATGTTAATCTGGACTGTAATATTCTTCTTCACTTTTTTCTAAAACGTCATCCTTTATATTGCATATTGATTGAGCAGTTGCATGGTCGTACAAATCGTAGTCGAAACCTGTTTCCAACCTAACCTGCTTCTTCATCGAGTTCTGAATCCTGTTCTTCCTCCTCACAGCCAGATCCTATAAACACCAAAATATTTAATTCATATATAACCGAATGAATTATTTTTGGCAATAACACATATAGAATATAAGAATATAAAAATAAATTTACTTGAAATAATACGTTTCGTGTATCTAAATGACATCATTTTATTCATCACAAGCAATTTCAAAAACGAAATTAAAAATAAGTTTGAAAATCGTGACTCCAATTGGAATAACAGTTTGAGAGATTAGGTTATTAGAGATTAGAGATAGGTTAGATTAGTATAGGTGTGCTGAAACATTTTCATTTGCTTAGCTGTCAATGAATTGCTCTGATTTTTCTGATCGATATTTTCGATTCAATGTTTGCTGAGATACTCAGGTCCGGGATATCAAAGTTTCTGGCTTGGCGGGCAATAATTCGTCGGTCATTGCATTTTTTAAAACAGTATAGCTCTTATATTTGCGCGGGCTCTTTTTTTCTTCGGAAATCGCAATGCACTTTTTTAAATTTGATAAAAGCGACGAAGCTCTTTGCACAACTGAAACATTTTCTACCCATTTGGTTTCACAAAATGTGAGGGGATATACATTGCAACTAGTAACAATAAAATATCTAGTAAAATATCACCATGCCGAGATGGGCTGTCCTTGCTTACAGAATGCATCGCAAAAATATGTATTTAGCTTCCAACGGGTGCTCTTTAGGCCAGTTTTAAATACGTCATGAACAACATGAATTCCATAGGATCCGATATCTAATAACTGAGTTCCGTCTCTATCCAATTTCAGTTCCTTCTTCAAAAGTCTTTTCAGTTCACATTGGGTCTACCCATCGCGTTTGAAACAGTTTTTTGATGTCAAGCATATCCAAAGCTATCATTAATCCTTCCAATCGATCGAATGCTCCAAAAAATGTCAAATACTTTGATCGTACGTCATCAGTTTCTCGATCCCAAAAGCAAATAATAACGTCCATTTGTTGAGACTGCGCGTACGTATTCAAGCTTTCATGGAATGATGCAACAAAATATTTGCACTCGTATATTTTTGTCAGCAATCGCGAGTGAAAATATGAAGCCAAACCATAAATTATCACTTACGATATTTTCGCTTTGCTCAGTCTCATCTCTTGAATTTTTCCATCGTTTGTCAATTTATTGAGCAATACAACATCATCTTCAGCATCGCGAAGAGATGTGTCTTTTCAGTTTGAATGTACCATAAGATTGAACTCGTATCTTTTAAGAGATATTGAGTCAAATTGGCAGTCTGTAAAACAGTTAAAATATAAATGCGAAAATTCCATAAGTTTATAATGGTGAAAGTTATACAAGAATAAAACACAATAATACCTTCCTATCTTTAGCGGAGGCCTGTGAAAAAGTAGCGTTTTTAGCATAATTTTTGCTCGTTGATGAAGTTGAAGTCGTTTGATTTGCGATTTGCTGCTGCTCTGGACCAGAAATTTGTGCTTCTTTATCTTTATCGATGTTAGATCGGTACGTAGAATTTCAATGAAACAGTTTTCAGTTGACTTAATTTTGTTAGCCAAAATCACTCTAGGTTATTCCCTATCTGAATGGCTTCTGATAGCTTGAATTCCCATACTTGCTACGAAAAAAGTCGTCTCACACAAGCTGCACACAACTTAATACATATTCTTATTATGAGGATTAACCCACGGATAAGTTTGTTTCCACTTTTCCAAATATTTTGTTTTACCTCGCTAAATCCTTTTTGACATCCAAAAGAATAGTCATAATAAATAAATATTGATATTAATAACACTTTTATATACACTGGAGAAAAAAAACGCAACACCCTAAATTGGTAAAAAATTTCACAATTTTCAAAGTGTCATAACTTCAACTATTTTCAACGAAAAAATTCTACTTTTTTGCAAATTAAAGGTCTGAATCTCTTCTTTAAAACAGTTGCATCAAAATTTATCTAAATACAATGTCTAAATGAAGAACATAACTTTAAAACAATGTAAAAAAATGCAACATTTCAATGAAGTTTGAAATGTTGGTTAAACTTCCAAATGTTGGTTAACCGCTTGTACGGTTAAATTTAGACCGTTAACGTACAGATTTTTCATAAGAATCATAAAATTTATTTCATTCTGATTAATTTAACAAAAATATCATCATTGATAAATTATTATTGAAGTGTAAATGTAAACTGTGTAATGAATAAATATGATCAGAAATAGAATTTTGAGTTGAAGGAACGAAAGCTAAATTATATCACATTGATTTTGTTTTAAAGCCTTTGAATTGCAATTAGTGTCGTCTTTGGCATTTTTAATAGTTATCAATCCTTCAATTGAAGTTCTATATGTTGAATATATTCAAATATATTTTAAATATATAAAATATACGTGATATACGTGATTTGAAATATATTTCTATCCGCGTAGATTCTTACTCGTTAAATAATAAAAATTTCGAATACTAATTTGAATTGTTATGGATTTGAATTGAAACTATCTTCACTTCACAAAAATGACAGTCAAAATTACTGTCAACGAATTTTGCACACAAAAACTTCTCTGCTATTTGACATTAAAACACTAAAAAATGACCTGTTTACTATGAAACTCGGTATTTAGTAAATTTGTAGTCAACAAGTCAAAAAACCATCGTTTACAATGTTCTATGAAAAAAAAGGTCATTTTTATAAATTTTGATCCACCATTTTGAATTTGGTGAATCTGATGTCAGATTCGTGATTTATGGGTCAAAAAACCCTAATATACCGAGTTTCATAGTAAACAGTTTATTTTTTATGTTTTTGGTCCGTCATCTTGGCGGCCATTTTGAATTTTGAAAATATTATTTTAGATTTGCTTAAAGAAACCTAAAATACTCTCTTTTACAAGTTTCTGTTTTAGAAAAATGGAAATTAAATCAAATACAGCAAAGTTCAACTTTTGAATCGCCATATTTGGTCCGTCATTTTGTTTTTTCGAAAATCTGACTTCAAATTCGTGTTCAGTGGCCCCAAAAATCCTAGAGTAACAAGTTTCATAAAAAAAACTTCATTTTTCTATGAAAAAAACCAGTTTTACTAAGGTGTGCCCTTTTTGGACACACTATGGGTCAAAGGGTTAATCATTGTTAACTTCTAGTCTTCTGGATTGATACAAGAAAGTTGAAAAAAACATTGAACGAAAGAAAACTCCAATTGGTTGACAATACATCCAACAATGAAAATAAAATCGATAAATCTGATAACCAATCAACCTCTTCCACAAAATAAATATACAATTTTTCAAAGAGAAATATTAGTATAAATTAAAAAATATATGTTCCAATTCATGTACAAATTGATTTTATTATTACAGGTCTTGTAGAACAGGTCTTGTAGTGATGTCTCGACGTAGGATCTTAATGATTTTGTTATTCTGTTTAATTCTACTGCTGCGTTTTTGATACAAATTCATTTTCATTCTATATTTCTTTACACAAATTTTTTACACAAATTCAAAACTTTTAATGAAATACTTTAAAGTCCAATCGAGTATAATCTGTACTTTTAACATGTGAATGATTTATATAGAGTTTTTCATTTAACGCCTCTTCTATAAAAACTTTCTACTGAAATTTCACAAAACAACGGTTCAGTAAGAATGATTGAAGGCCTATCAAACTGTAAAACAATAAAAGTTATTAATAAAAGTTTTCAACAAGCACGAATTTTGAACAAGAATTTTGTTTCGTCTCATATTAAAAATTATGCGATGAATGCCCAGTATGTTCCAAATAACGCAAATTCAAGTAGGTATTGTACCTAATGAAAACATTGAAATAGCATATACTTGCCTACCTAGCAAAAAAAATTCAGGACTTCCCTCTCCCTAACACCAACTTTTATGCTTCATTAACCACCTTTTCCATTTATCTTGCATTGATGATATAAGTTTTCACTACATGTGACCATTTCCCATTCAAACATTGCCCATTCCCATCCCATAAGTAAGTAGGCTTCGTCCTCGTGAAATCGTCTCCGGAAATGTCAACATCACTCGTCGGAAATGGCGTACTTTCCACCCTAGTTGGATAATATATTATTATTCTACCAAACACCTCATAATTTGATATAAAAAATTGAATTGGTAACATTTTGACAATTTTTCTGTTAATTGTAAAGAATTGTAGCGAATAATTTGTAAGCATCGAAAAATTGGTAACGTAGAAAATCTTTCCGTTCCTGCGGTACGGTTTTGAATTTAGTAACGAATTTTGGTAACAAGTTGTACAAAATTGTAGTTTGTTCATTTGAAAGAAAATGTATTGTAACGAAACTGCCGTAGTTCTTATTCGGTTTCTGATTTTGGTTTGTGAATTTAGTATTTATTTTGTAATTTTTATGATACTAGTAATGAGAAAATTCCGTTGCGAATGAAGGCAAATTCTGGTCATTTTGTGTATTTTATTTGATATTTTGTTTGTTGAATAAACCAGAATTTTGTGCATTTTATTGAAATTTATTGAACCGGGAAAACAGACTATACTTACCTGAAATTTCCTAGTCAGATAGGACATTTAATTCCGCTTCACGAAAAGAGAAAAGTGTTTTTCGGAATTAAAGTACGGTTAAATTGTGGTTAATGTACGGTGTCGTCTAAATTATTTTTAGAGACTGGCGATCCTGCGTTTATTTGAGAAATTTTGGTAAAGTTCGGTATTGTAATTAATTTTCTTTTCCGTGGCGAAGATAATGGTCGAAATTTGTATGTTGTCTATTTCCTAATTCAAAAATTGATTCGTTACAACATACAAAATTGAATTGAAAAAATACTAATCATATTTAAACGGTTATGATTAGAACTATTATATAAATATGAACCATTCATCAACAAATTGAAGCACGATCATGAATATAGATGCATAATTTGACATGTTGATTTTGTAAAGACTCACTAAAATTTTTACTGTAAAAAATTGTGACTGTTAAAAATTTTATAATTTTTCTTTGAAAACTAGTACTTTGAAAATTTGTCGTTTACTTTTAATGGTATTGAAGACATGTCAGTTCAGTTCAATTAAACTTTACATACAAAAATTGTATTTCATTTACCAGTTTATATTCAAATGTACGCTTTTTATGTTAATATTTTGAATTTAATTATCACCAGTATTCCAAATTAATCATAAATATCAAACTAATGATTTTTGTTTTCACATTATTCCCGAGAAGGAATTTTAAGACAAAAGATTTATAATCAATATTAAAAAAAACAATAATAATATTCATATAAAGTTTATACGCATATATAATCTCCCCCCGGGGGGGGGGGGGGGATTTTATACCCCCCATGCGGGAGTAGTAGTGTCTATATACAGGGTGTCAAAAAATTTTTCGGGACGGTAAAATAATTCGCAGAAATCTACGACAAATGAGGAAAACAAAAATACAAGTATCAAATATTTTTTGAAGACCTATCCAACGATACTCAACTTGACCCCCCCAGCTTCCGCCCCCGGAGGTGGGGGCGGCGGCAACTTCAAAATCTTAAATGGAAACCCCCATGTTTTGTTCCAGATTCAGATTCTCCGTCTCAAAATACGAATGTTTTGTCTGAAAAAATTTCTCCGATTCACGCTAGATTTCACTGTAATCGTAAAAATAATTTTTTTCGTGAATCCTTAAGAACCGGTAAAATATTTCGAGAAATGCCGAACGAATCGGTAAAATGGAAGCACACGTATCAAATATTTTTTGAAGACCTATCCAATGGTTCCCAAATCGACCGCCCCCCTCCCAACCTTCACCCCGGGGGTGAGGGCGGAGGTAACTTTAAAATCTTGAACGAATTTTTGTGCAATTTTGAACTCTGGAACAGGAAAGAAAAACTTTTTATTCCAAATTGGTCTCCACTCTCGGGGCATCGATCCCAGGGCCAACGACCAACCAGCTGATCAATCAGCGTGTTAACCAGCTCATCGTCCAACCAGTGCAACAGGAAGACCAGTCAGCTGTCCAACCTGATAATCTAACCATGAACCGACGGACGACCCAACCAGTAAACCACCCTTCAATTCAGGCAGCTTACCGTTATCCAGGTCACCAGGTTCACAACCCAGTCTATCATTCAGTGCACCAGATGCAAGAATCACCAACCGCATGCCGCAAACCAGTCAGTTCACCAGCAGCATTATCGTATGTAAATATACAAATATATAGAATAAATATATACAATTTTGGATTGTATTTATACTTAACTTTTTCATAGGTTCAAGCTTTTTTAATTTTATAAATACTTAATGCAATTTTATTTATTCAAATCTTTACAAACATATAGATTTTCACTTACGCTTCATGCAAATTTTTTTTGGGGTCCAAGCCTTTTTAATTTCGAGCAGAGGCGATTTATGCGGTTCATGTATTACATGTCCTCTCCTCCTTACAACTTTAGAGGTTATCGCGGTCGCAGAGGTAATCGTCGCTGCAGGACACGGCGTTGGAGAAGAAGCTGGAGATGGTGCTATAGAACATGCTAAGCCAAGGTTCTGAGCCAAATGCTGCACAACGAGCTGAGCAACGTTAATGATTTTCACTTTTTATTATTTTAACTTTCTTTAAATCTTTGTATTTTCTTTCACTTCTTGTTCCTTTCTTTTCAATTTTTTTATGTTAAATATTATCTTGAGAGCGCGAAACAAAACTGCATTTCAAACAATTGTACTGCCAATTTCGCACTTATTGTGTAAAACGTTCACATCAACTTTGTTGATGTGATTAAAATTAAAAGTTAGATTTAAATTAACAGAATAATTCCGTTGTTGTGCTTCGCTCATTATGTTAAACAAGAATCTTGATTTTTATTGTGAAAACTGATTACGATGATGCCAACCTCATAAATTGTGAAGATAAACATTGTTTTTTACATTTAATCTTGTTTGATTTGTATCACATTTAAATGATTGTTGTTCGTTCTTGTAAAATAAAGTAGACAAACATTTTTGATGTTTGATTTTTAAATTTTATGTACAAAGTCGTATCGTTCTTTCTTCGGCTCTGTTGACATTTTTCGAAAACTTGACATATTTTCTTGACTCTCTCCTTCACTCCTGATCTCCTATTTTTTCTTTTTTTTTGTATCTGAAAAAGAAACAGAAACATCATAAAAGTACATTTTGAAAAAGTATACATGTGTTGAATTGTATCAATTTATTAGAATCAATGATAAATATCAGAATCAATGATAAAAGTTTACATACGTTTTTGTGGTTCACTTTGCATAGATTTATCTTTTGTTCTGCTTTTTCATTTTTTTGAAATGGTCAGCGAACTGTAAATGAAATTGTTACATTTTTTTGAAATATATGTTTGACTGAAAATTTTAATGAGTAAAGATATAAAAATTCAAAGCACATTTTTCGAGTGTGACTCCCGACAATGGATTCGTAAGAGCATCGGCGATCATATCTTCGGTGGGCATGTATTCGATCTTGATAGGATGATGTTGAACTGCTCGCCGAATGAAGTGGTGCTTTATGTCCACATGCTTAGTCCTCACATGGAAAACAGGGTTGTGGACTAGTTTCCCCGCCGACTGGTTGTCGTTGAAGACGACTATATGTGTCAGCTCGTCGACTCGAAGTTCTCTGGCAAAATGGGACAGTTGGATGGCTTCTTTGACGGCTTCAGATACATACATAGTTCACATACTCCGCTTCTGTGGAGGATAAGGCGACTGCGTTTTGCTTACGTGAGCACCATGACACAGCGGCTTCGGAGAGTGTGAAGGTGTATCCTGAGTAGGATCCTCTATCGACGACACAATTTGCCCAGTCCGCGTCCGCATAGCCCA
The DNA here is from genome assembly GCA_030523145.1 of Trissolcus brochymenae. Taxonomy (NCBI): domain Eukaryota; kingdom Metazoa; phylum Arthropoda; class Insecta; order Hymenoptera; family Scelionidae; genus Trissolcus; species Trissolcus brochymenae. The sequence goes on along the minus strand of JAQQRF010000820.1, from coordinate 4,327 downwards.
GGATCTTCTCGTCGTCACGGGCGTAGACCAGCTTCTTGTCGATGGTGCCCCGGAGGTAGCGAAGAACTCGCTTGGCCGCCGTCCAGTGAACAAAGCCATGCCGAGTATTAAACTGGCTCAACATGTTGACTGCATACGAGATATCGGGGCGTGTCCCGATAGCGATGTACATCAAGGCGTCAATCAATTTCCGTTAGGGATAGCGCGACGTGTCCTGCTCGGCGTCTTCCGGAAAGTCCAGATGAACACCGGGCTCAAGGGGGGACTTCGCGGTCTTGCACTCGGCCATGCCGAATTTCTCGAGCACCTCTCAAATATATCCGCGCTGACTTATGACGCTGACAAAATCGAATGTTCCCGAGATCCTTGACATGGAAGTCAGCTGACAATTTCAGTTTGATCTCCTTGACTCTTCTCAAATCTCGTGACATGATAAGGATATCATCGACGTATATGAGCACGTACGTCTCACATTTCTCACGATTGTCGACGTAGACGCAGGGGTTGCTGGCAGTCGGCTTTAGTCCCATTGACTTCAGCGTGTTGCTGAATTTGTTGTGCCACTGGCGTCCGGCTTGGCGGAGCCCGTAGAGGGCCTTACGTAGTTTCCAAACTTTTTCGCCGGATTTCACATCGCGCAGTATCTTTTTGGCTTTGGAAACCAGGGTTTCGTCCCTTTCCGTCTGCACCATTTTCTCGAGCGTCTCTTTCAAGAGAGTTGGCTGTTCCATAAAAACCACGGTGTCCATATCGCCGTTGAGGTAGGCCGTCCAGCTGGTGGATTTGGAGCTCGAGTTTCACAGCCAAAGCGAACAGGAAATCTGTGTCTGTGAAATGAATGCCGGGTCTCTGGGCGAATTCGCGGGCGACAACCCGAGCTTTACCTCGACGAGCTCCCAGGTATCGTTTGTCACCAGGCTCTTGGCCTCGGAGTATACTGCGTCGAACTATTCCGCTCGGTCCTCACCTTCGAGCGCTTTGTTGGCACTTCTATCGCGCTCATTACGAAGCATCGATCATCGTCAAGATTGTCCTGATCGTCCTCCGCTTGTGTCTCGTCCAGGGCAGCGTCGCGAACTGATGCAGAGAGCTCCTGCTCATCTGTGTTGTTTGCTTCTCCAGTCTCGTCCAGGATGGGCTCACGAGTTGATGCAGGGAGCTCCGGCTGTTTCGAGTCTGTCGATTCTTCTGGCTCATCCGCAGGGACTTCGTGATATACTTTCCGGCGACGTCCTTTTCTGCCATCACTGACGAGTCTAGGTCTCCCAAGACCCCGCTTCATGCGTCGTGCCCCTCTAGCATCCCTTGCTCCGGTTCTTCTCTCTATGTCCCGTTGGGCAACGTTCTCGAAACCGAGGAAAGGCTGGAAGTCTTCCTCGTTCATTGGGTCTTCGGCGTGTTGTGTCAGAGCTTCCGGTGTTTCTGGGGGATGCGCGATGCTTGCGTCCATCACGACCTCTATGTATGGAGTCTCGTTGTCCAACTCAAGTTTCGGGGGCGACTTGATTTCCTCCGCTGGACCGGGCTGGAACTCGTTCAAGAACCGGATTTCTCTGGACACGATGACTTTGCAGTCTTCGGGCAAACTCACGCGATAGGCTTTGGATTGCTCAGAGTAGCCGACGAAGATCCCAGAAACACCCTTGGGTTCGAATTTTCCCAATCCGGGGACTTTGTTCAGGATGAATGGCCTCTCGCCGAAGGAATGAAGAAGGGACAAATCGGGCTTCTTTCGTAATTTGCTGAGGCGGTAGCTTCGGCCCACAGTGACGGTGACAACTTAGCGTCAATCTGCATACATCGTGTCGCTTCCACCAGGACCCGATTCTTGCGCTCTGCCATACCGTTCTGCTCGGTTGTGTGGGGTACCGTCAACCGATGATGTATGCCCGATGTTTTCAACAAGTTGCTCATCTCGTTGATGACGTATTTTCGTTCGTTGTCCGACTGGATGGCCTTCATTTTTCGGCTAAGCTGATTTTTGACGAGGTTGTTGAAGTCCTTGAACTTCTCCACAGCTTCTCCCTTGGGTTTCAGGAAGTACACGAAGCACATTCTTCTGTAGTCGTCGATGAAGGTAATAAAGTACCTTCCACCTCCGTGCGACTGATTTCGCATCGGATCGCAGACGTCGGTGTGGATTAGCTTGAGAAGTTCCGTAGGATGGTGCGTGCATTTCCCAAAAGGGGCACTTGTCATCTTCCCAGAGATACAGGTCTCGCATTTGATATTGCCGACTGCAGTGGTTTCGAGATTCATTCAGGTGACCTTTCTTGATAAGCAGCAGCATGTCGCGGGTGTTCAGGTGACCAAAGCGCGTGTGCAACGTTTCTGTGTCCGACTTCGTGCTACTCGTTTCCGTGATGACGTTTGCGTGCTGATCCCGTTCGTGCAGGAAAAACAGGTCTCCGATACATTTCGCCGCGAACATCACTTCACCGGCCTTGTCCTTCACTACAGCGCCCGACTTTTTGAAGATGACCTCAAGTTTGCAATCAACGCTCTTTGCGATCGAGACGAGGTTTGATCAGAGGTCAGGGTTGTACAGAGTGTTTTTCAAAATCACAACATTGTCCGGGTTGTTTGCCACTACGATCTGTCCGCACTTGTCACTCGCGTTTATCAGAGCGTTTTTGTCGGAGCATAGGTGTGAGGTGCATCCCGAATCCAGACACCACAGGTTTTCCGTGCCAGAAGATGCGCTCACATTGTCGACGTAGTAGGCACAATGAGCTGCCTCCGATTTTTCCTTGTCGACGTTGTACGCGTTCTTCTTTTGCCAGCACTCGGATTCTTTATGCCCTCTCTTGTGGCAAAACCCGCACTTGTATCGATGTTTTCTGTTGGTGCGTTTCTCTTTGTTATGTCTGTTTTCACTGACGTCGCCAGTTACTGGTTTCCCGCACTGTTACCGCCACCTTTATTTTTCGGCTGAAACTTACCCAACTGTTGCCGAGCCTTTACGAACATGGCTGTGTTGACATCATCACCGCCCTTTTGGATCCTTGCGTTTTGTTCTTCGATGATTTTCACTGTCAGGATTTTGGCGTCGGGAAGATTATCCTTTGAGTCGATGGCTCCAAAAAACTGGTCGAGGTGTCATCGCCATCCTGCATTTTCTGCTGGGTGAGGCGTTTTAGCAATGCGGCATTCCGAGCCGGTCCTTTCGAGGCTAACACAGACTCCAGCTTGAGCCAGAGCTCGCGGGAAGTGGTGCATCCGCGGATCTGTTGGATTATGGACTTATTGATCGTTAAGATCAAGTCCGATTTCGCCTTTCGATCGTTCGTACGCCATGTTGTAACCGCCTCTTGTGCGCGTGCTAGTTCCTCTCCTTCGCCTTTGGCCTCGGGAATCGAGATTTCGCCGGATACATAGCCCCATTCGTGTCTCGTCACTAGGATGGCTTCGGCTTGGATGCACCACGTATCGTAATTGACGCGCGTCAAGGTCTCGATTCACGTGGTCGTTGTCGCGTATGCCATTTCGTGGCTGGTCGTCTTTCCGCGTTTTCAAGAATTCGAGCTTTCGTTCGTTTTATTTTTTTTCGATCGACTGTGTCTTGCACTGTCTGGGCCCATAACCTATTGGCGGGTTATGACGCAGTGAACGACAAAGTGTGCGGATGCAATAAACGAAACTTTATTAGTTCATAACTATATGCGACGGGCGCTACACGGGAAGTGATTACAGAGGTTAGACTTGCTTGCCTCAAGTAAAAAATAGTGTTGCCACTTAACACAAAAGAAAACAAAAGGCACGTAATTGGAATATTATAATATGATTATATATTGTTTCATTTTAAAATCATATTTTCATGATTGGTTTTTTTTCCAGGGCTCAACGGTCAACGGAATTTTTTGTAATATTTTGTAATATTCGCCAAGATCAACCCGTGATCAGCAAACATTTTTAATCCTCGTCTAGTTCATATATGAACTACCCTTCTGCATCTTTGTCTTTCTTACGAATTCGTACAAGTGTGCTAACCTCGGGTGATGAATTTTTTTCGAGCAGAGTTACTATAAAATTTTAACAACTAATACAATATTGTATTTTATATTATATTTTTATTATGTACTATAATTTTTATTAAATATTTGGTATTATTTAGAAGAATTATTTCAAATATAAGGTGTCTGCACCAGTATTCGACCGAGAACCATAGAATGATCATTGCATTGCGGTAATAATAACAGACAATACATTTAGAACTAATGATCATTTGATTGTACCAATTTTCAATCGGCCATTAACTGTAAATTTATCTTAGTAGAATTTACCTTATTTACTTTATTTGTTTATGGTTTAAAATAAAAAAACATGG
>JAQQRF010000819.1:0-25590 GCA_030523145.1 Trissolcus brochymenae | reverse complement strand
TGTATTCAAACCGGCCTGTCAAAAAATAAACTCATTACGCGTGAATTGGCCGCGGATGCAACTTCAGGGTTTCATCAACTTTTTAAGAGTGGGATGGGAACTCGTCGAATTTCGAATTTTGAATGTATACAAACCGGACGGTCAAAAAATAAACTCATTACGTATGAATTGACCGCGGACGCAACTTTAGAGTTTCATCAATTTTTTTAGAGTGGATTTTTAAAGGTGGATTGCTACAAAATTTCTGTCAGTATAAAGATTCCAATGCAAGTTGACTTCTTTGACATGATTCAGCAAATGATATCATTTATATCATCTATTCTAAACTTTTTTAACTGAAGAAACAATTTCATAATTTGTAATGTAAAGAATTTATTTATTTATTTTTAATGTAGTTCGGCCGTTATGTAATTTTTGCTAAATAGATACGAAATTGTTTTAAAAAATTTAACTTTTCAATTATTTGTCAACATATAAACTCTGCACATAAATTAACGGGTCACCTAAAAAGAACCATTTTCAAACGACCGTACACTCAAAAAAAATGAGGTACACACAACCGATTTTCGCTTGAATCAATGCCACGGTAAACTGAAATAGATTTAATACCATCCGTCGTTCAAATTAATAACATTATTATATAAATCCAAACTACTTCATGAACTAGGACTAAGCTCACAAAAAAACTTGTAACAATCTTTTGTGCTTGAAAGAAGTATCAGGTGATCTTATGTGATCCAACTCACCAAAACTACCGAAGTTTGTCAATAACCAAGTCGAAATGACGACAATATGTCTCAACGCGCAAAAAATTAGAATGCAAACGGTGATCTACACCCAAGCTCATGGTGAGCTAAAACTTAACGCGAATGGGGGCTAACTCAAGCTTACGCTGAGTTTTTCATAAGCACACATACTTTTTAAAATCAAATTATTTTCGTTTCGCAAAATAATGCTCAAATGAACGGTGAGTTTGTAATTAGCTCATACTTTTTTTGAGTGTAACTATAGCATTTTCCATTCAAAAACAATTTTTTTTTTTTTTAAATTGAAGCTTAGAATTTCAGTTTCAAAACTTTTTCATTGATAAAAACGTTAACTCATAGTAGGTAGCACAACAGGCAATTGTTCAAAAAAATATAAATAAATAAATATTGCCTGAAAAATTGTCATCTTTGAATTGATGTAGTAACTTATGAAGCATATGCGGAATGTGTTTTAACAAAAATAACGAAAACTTCAGGATTTCCTGAGGATTTTATGCTATGAGAAACCTCTCATACTTATGTGAAATGTGTCGAAGTTATGAACGTTTAAAAACAAAAGAGCAAATGCATGCACATGCGTGCAAGCACGAGAATACGCATTAATGCGCGTGAACATGCGTGCCAACGCGTTCTCACGCGTGCAAATGCATTAATACGCGTGTCAATGCGTTTGAACGCTTGGAAACACATTGACATGCGTGAATGTGTGTGAACATGCGTGCAAATGCGTGAACTGTCGTGTAAACGCATGAACACGCGTGAGAAAGCATGAATGATGTTTTTCATACTTTTTTACGAATTCGCATTTAATAATTTTCATAAAAACTTTAGGTTAATAATGATGTAAGATGTTTTTTAGTGAAAGATTTAGAAAACTGAGTTCTTTACTTTTAATTTGATAAAAAAGTAAATCGTTTGCGAAGAACTGAATGGAAGTTATCGTAAAAAAAAAGATTTTATATTTTTTTATAGTTAATATATATTTTTTTATATTACACTTATATAAGCTTTATAAAAGATATCACCGCATTATGTTTGAAATATACTTGAAATATACACGAGATATACAATTTTATATTTCATTTATATAAAATATATTTTCGTCCGTGTTGGGTTCCATAACTTTGACGCATTTCACATAAGTATGTGAGGTTTCTCTTAGCACAATATCATCAAGAAATCCTTAAGTTTTCGTTATTTTTGTTAAAACACATTCTACCTATGCTTCATAAGTTACGACACCGATTCAAAGATTTTTCAGACAATAATTTTTTTTTTTTTTTGAACAATTGCCTGTTGTGCTATCTATTATGAGTTAACATTTTTATCAATGAAAAAGTTTTGAAACTGAAATTCTAAGCTTCAATTTAAAAAAAAATTATTTTTGAATGGAAAATGCCATAGTTACGGTCGTTTGTAAAATGGCTTTTTTCGAAACTTTTAGGTGACCCGTTAATTTATGTACAGAGTGTATAATCATATTATTAAATAAAAACCTTCCACCTACGGTTCATCATTTTCTTGAGCAAGAGGCGTGTTTCTTCATGATAATTTATTTGAAAATTTCATACACCTTTTCTGTGATCTTTTATTGCAAGTATACATGGGGCCGTGTAAAAGTATGTGCTTCGCCAAGTGGATATCATCAACGATTGCGAGAACAAGTCGTACAAGAAACTTTGTTCCTACCATCTATGTGTTGAACCTAAACTGTTTGGAATGTCGATAAAACCTTCCGGAAATTACCTGACAATTTTTTCTTAAACTCCTCAAACCATCTTTCAATTTATTTCCTCTGACTTTTTAACGTTTAAAATTTTTCTCCGTGACAATTTTTTCAAACTGAATTAAATTTCATTGAAATGAGTGTCAAAATTTTGTTTATTTTTCTCAAAAGCAATCTGATATTTTTATTTGAATTTGTGGATAATGGTTGTAAGGGTTTTTAAGGTATAAAAATGAAGTTATACGATTGCTGAGTCGCTCGCAAACGTACAACAAATTAGCATAGCTGTAAAGAAATGCATATCTATAATAACGCATTAAGTTTATATGTCGTTGCACTGTTGCCTCGTTTTTACTACTGCTGCAAGAATGTAACAATGACATTAATGATTCATAAAGCTAGATCGTTGAACATTTTATATTATTAAAATTTAAAAATTCACTTTTGAGAGCGGGTTCAAAATAAATAAAAGCATTCAAAAATACAGAATTGTATTTTCTTATAAGACACTTTTTATTATCATATCTACTATACTAAAAAAATACTACACAAAAAATTTTACAGATAAAAATGTCCCGGTGTAATAAGAAGCATGCGATTCTGAACTTGATTCACATTGACAGACAACATTCAATAAAAAACACACAACAAAAAAAACTTGTAGTAAGTAGTTCTAAGAAAGCGTTTAAAATTTTCATAAATTAATTGCAAGTTAAAGAGAGAGAAAGAGAAAGACAGAGAGAGAGAGAGAGAGAGAGAGAGAGAGAGAGAGAGAGACAGACAGGCAGACAGACAGACAGACAGAGACAGAGAGTGGGGCGAAAAAAAGACTCGCATAGGTTCGCGGAGTGAATATCGAGATTGTGCACGAGTTAAATAGGATTAATTAGGCAATTCCAGTATAGGACAAGGAGACGTATAATCTGTCGCTTTTTATTGCCACACGATCATTAATATGGCTTTGCGATTAGCTAATTTTTCATCATACGCCTAGTCATATCGAAATAAATCTTTTAAAAGAAGAAAGGTCTTCTGAATTTATAAGTTTACATGACCGAATCTGTGGTCTGACTGAACGTAATCCGTTGATTTGTGCAAAATTTATCTAAACTTCAACCTGGGAATAATCCGAGGAATTCAATCCATTGTGGAAACCGAGCAAACATTGCACAGCATTTCTTTCCTTGAACATAAAAGCCTGACTTCTTGCTTATGCTTTCAGGAAGAAGCAGAAAAGTGGAGAGTTGATAATAATAATTTGCCGGATAGCAGGGGGTGGCGAGTTTAGATGTTGGATCAGAAACTACAACTTGAATCATCGAAAAAAAATTCGTATATATATATATATCGGAGAAACAAAAGGAAGGTGGGAGGAAAAGAATTGCAGGATGTACGCGAAGTACTAGAACCAACACGTATGCAACAAGTTGTTGAATATAGTGGGAGTTCGGGGAGGTGGTAGGGAGACAAAACGGGAAAGACAGTTGACGGTTCCTCGAGTCGGAGCAGGAGGCAAAGATTTGGTGGGGGACAGCGTGTCGCTAAGACGAGATGTTGTTCGCTTCCCTTCGTGGCTGCGTTCGTCGGTTTGTTAGTTGTTTGACTGGTTCAAAAGTTAATCCGAGATTAAACGCAAGTTCGTCAGTCACGGCTGAACCGCCGCAATGGATCAGCGTGTCAACTAGCGCGTATCCCACGGGTGCTTATCATTACAGCCCAAATTGCAAATCCATTGCGGCAGAACCTGATTGGGCCAAATTGTACAGCTTAAAATTGACTTAAGGGCTCTCACGAAGCGCACGAACCTGAGTGCGTTTACCTTTTTGGATCGCGCGTGTGCTCGCCCTTTCCCAGTCGCTGCAAACACGTGCGATCAGCCGGGCTACCATTTCCTTCTTTTTTTCCCTCGTCTCCCTTCGATTCTTGCGTTTACAACTTCTTAATTTGTCCGCCTTCACCGGAACAGCAGTTCACATTGTGCGACGGTCTCGCTTATCACTTCGGCTAAATATTGACTCTACTTGATGTGCCTCGGTTGGATGTATAATTTCAGTGTTGTTCATTGTGACGTTTATCGTACCCGAAGAGCACGCGACTTTAATGCGATGCACTTCAATTAAAGCCCGACTCTAATGGCTTAACAAGCCGTGTATCAGACTGTGCTAATTTATTCGCAGCTTCTTCGGGGCCGACTTCCGTGGATATCAAGATGAGGAAGACAAAAAGACGATGCGCACACCAGCGAGTTGTCCGCACTGCTTCATAAATGTACGTACGCATATATATATGTATTTATACATACATAAATATATATACATATATATTTCAACGCACGTGCACGCATTATTCGTCTGCATGAAATTAATGTAAGTGCGTTTATATATACCGAGGCCGGCTAGCACCGTCGCGCTATTGCTATATCTGGCACGGTGGTTGTGATGCTGCACCGAGTAGGCTTTTGCAACACTGCAACAATAACTCGCAAATATTTTACTCAAGTTGTGCTTTTCCAACTCTCAACATTATTTTTTATTCTTCAAGGACTAACACTTTTAAACATTTCAATAATTTTGTAAAAAATGATATTTAGTATGGGAAGCATGAGGTTTGTGTGGGAATCCACAAATTATAATTCAATGATTTGCCTTTAATTGTGAGAGCTAATGTAATATAATGATTTGGAGGTAAAATGTAAGGATATTTAAATGGTTAGAGATTCTGAGAATGGTTCTAGGATATTATTAGGAATCTGAAGGCTGTTAAATGTAACCACCGGGCATTCATGCCTCGTAATTATTTATTTTAAATTACTCCTTGTAAACATTTTCAAAACAAAGAAAATATTGTTTCTAGGTTTTTTTTTTTCATTTTGCATGATCCTTCAACAGTTCAGTTTTAATTTTATTTGCGACTTGAATTATTGTTAGTTTTGCTTTTTTTTAAATTTATAAGAAAATGTAAAAATTAAAAAAACAAAACTTGAATCAATTAATTAAGGTTACTTGTTTATTTATATTCTCTGAAAAGTTGATGCAATGATAATCATTTATTCATGCTTCATTGTTTAGTTTCGAATACGGAATATGCGATCGAGTGTTTTTTCTTAATTATTGAAATAGAAATTATTGAAATAAAAATAAAATGCAAGTTTATTTCGTAATGTGGTTTATTGTCAATTTATACATATATATTTATAAATAAAATTTTAATTTTTTAAAATAATATTTTTCGTAATAATATACTTTATCGGAAGAGTTTATTGGTTGGATGCACTGTGTGTTGTTGAAATAGCAGCACTCTACAGTTAGAGAAATATGTTTACAATTCAGCATTTTTTTATTTTAAAGATATACACTTAACGAAATTCAATTCCAGTGCTTAAATTCAACGCTAATATTTTGCAAGTGAATTCGGTTGAGAATTATATTTCGTCACATGTTTTTTGGTATATTGCAATTTTTTATAAAGAAGATCAAGATTGTGCGAGATAGCTGTACAAAATGTAGTCTTCTTATGTTCCAAAACACGCCGAGTAAAAAAGACAAACAAGTTCATCTTCAGAGGAGCGTTATGATTTGATACGTCAGTAACTGATCAGATTTCTCACTGGACATGGCAGTATCAAGCAGATATCGTAATCAAAATATTTCATCTCATAAAACATAACGTTTCACGTCTCTCATCAACTCCCACGTGTAATTATTTTTTCTTTTCGCTATTTTAGAATCCGTTTTCTCAAGTCTGAAATAAAATTGAATATTCAAAGTTTTGACAAGCCATCAAGTGCAATTTCAATTGAATTGAATATTTTTTAAATTATTTATTTATTTTAAAATTGCATAAATTTTAAAATAAATAAATGAAATTTTAAAATTACAAATTTGAGCGATATTTTAGATTGAGCTCTGATTCTTTGTTTCATTTACTGGAATTTAACCAGGTGGTTTAAAATGTTATAACGGTTTCTATGTCATTAGGCCATACAACTATCAGCATTTCTAATATCTCACGGTGCAACTATACTAGTTTGTTCTTATTGACGCTGCAACTGAATACCGTGGTGTTTTTGATGCTGTTGTTAACTTGTGTCAACTTCTAACACTGTCATCAATCGCACCTCGATTTTCACAAAATGCGTCTATTACTGTTGCAATAATTGTACATCTGCATTAACAACAGGTAAATCGTTTTCATCAGTTGGATTATCGATATGCCAATTATCTCGTTATATGTTTCCATTGTTCGTCACCGGGTGTGCTTATTTCGAATAGGTATTATACTACAGAAGCATATATGTTTATCGACAATAGACAAACGACAAAAAAGGAATTCTAGTTTATAATTGTTAAAAAAATTGTGACTGCTAAATAAGGTTGTGAATTCGAGACGTTATCGTTTACCCTTCGGAATTTATCATCTAATAGCAATGGTTGTTTAGAATTAATTTGAAATAATAACAGAGAAAGGTTTGCCGCGAGATTTTATTATCTACTGATGATAGATTACAAGACAATGCATTAAAAGCAATGATGACAGTAAATCACCAGGGAGAAATACATTAAAAAAAGAATCTGATCGTCTTAAGTGCTGTCATCGTGAATGCCTTTCGTCGTTCTTAAGCAGTTGTACGTACAATCCATGGAAAATGGCAAGAATGGTGAAACCTGTACCTATCAGGACGGATCAAACAATTTCAAATACTGGAAAGATGATTGATGTTGAATTTTGCTTTTAATTTATGATTAGTCTGGCTATGAGTAATACACCTTTTTTTGTCTTAAATTGACTATACGCTTATTATTATTATTATTATCATAAAATATATATATTTAATCAACTACAAAATAATATAATTTCATATTAACTTAAATTATCGTTTTTAGTCATTTTTCGCCACTGCTTTCAACCGATTTAAAAGACTACCCCGATTCATGGATCCTCCAATAAACCACCATTTGGTAATCTTCTCAAATTTTATAAAACTGTTATATTACACTGCCTAAGTAGAAATTTTGATCGAACTGGAACCAGGTCTAACCAGGAAACCATGCTACTATACACATCACGTTTGGTATCCCTTAGGATCTGGCCAGGAATCCCGTTCAATTCGAGCAAGGCCTGGTCGGGGCTACCATTTTAACAAATTAATAAAGAACAAATTGTAAATTAAATTTTTTTCTATTATGGTTACTATTTTAAACTGATACTTCTAATTAAAAAATTTGAAATGAAAATGAAAATTTTTTATCCATTGTTTCACGAATACATCTTCACGAATCTCTATGTTATATTATAATAAACTCACTCAAACTCACTCATACGATGAATGTGTTTTAAATATATAAAAAATGATATATTTTTTATTATGAATTTGGTAATATAAATTATGAATTGCAAAGTAATCAATTAATTAATACATCAGATTGCATAATTTTAATAAATTGAAAAAAATCACAATTTAATTCAATAAAAATATTACAAAATAAATGCCGGTCAGGCCCTTGAGAATACTAAAGCCAATGTCCATTTAGTATTTTTTTTTATCGAGATTTCCAGGTTTAACCGGGAAATAGATTAGATCGAAACTCGTTTCTGGCATGGCATGCCCGTTTGTATTTCTAATTGGATGTGTTTAACATCTTTTGAATTAAGAAAATTTTTTACTTTTTGATTTCAGATGGTTAGACCGTAGGATTTCTGCCAATGACTTATCTCGTTTTCGACACTTCAACCACACAGGAAAGAAGTTTAATAGTCACTGAATTGATATAAACAATCAGAAAATGTCAAATTCTAAATAGATATTATGAATAAATAAATGAAATTCACTTATTCATTAAGCTAACTGAAGAGAATGGTCTTTTAACAACTTGTTTAAAAAATATGATAATGGAACACAACAACCCGATGACATTAATCAGTAGAGAGATTTTGATTTTCACAAGATTTCGTTTCACCAGTCTTTTGGATTATGTCAGACGATAGACAAATAAATTATGGCAAACACTAAACAGTAAATTTAAATGTCTGCGATAAAAAAAAAAAGATTAGTGGAATAAAATCGCACTACCTGACTGAAACTTGATAAATGTTTAACAAATATACAGAAATCAGTTACAAAATAACAATTAGGAAATGTATACGAACAAGGTTACGAAATAAGTTAATTTTTTTAACACACATCAGATATAAAAACAAATATGGCCTTATTAATTTCAACAGTTCCAAGCCAATAAGGAAGAAAAATAAAAAGAAGTTATTTGATTATTGGTATAAAAAAGATGGGAACAGAAATAGTATGGTAACAAAAATACCTGGAAAATATTTTCCAAAGATACCTGGAAAATATGTTATATTTCATTTATCATATTCGTAACTATAATTAGGTTAATTTTCAGTTAATAACTTTAGTCTAAGTCTGATTAGACTTGGACTTTTTTTCGTGAATAGCTTGATAAAGCGAACAATCATTCTAGTATAAAACTTTCTGTTGGTCGAATTTTTTACCATTTTAAAAATGTTGCATTTTGTTGATTTTCATTTTCATGCAAGATTGGGACTAATTTTGATTATCCTGATGTCCAAATTCGTGAGTAAGAGTAACACGTGTGTCATGTAGTCAACCAAATTGAACAATAACTTGGCGATATTTGCATTAACATTTTGCTGGAACAGCCTTTTTGACTAATATTCCGCGAATTGTAAGAAATGGATAAACATTTGGTCTTGAAAGTTATTGCTTGGTACACATATACAAACTTTAAAATGATTTCAATAACGAAATCATCAGTGACGAAATGTTTAATAAAATGAATGTTTACTGAATATATTTCCCAACCCAATGATTGCAATGCCATTTGGTCGTCACGTTCATTCTGGTTGAATCTTAAGATATTTTATGAATGTAAATACTGTGGAATACGAAAGAGGGCGCGCGCGAATTTTGGGTTGGGGACGCAAGAGCGCAATATTAAGCGCGTTTTGAAAATATGGAGCAGTTCGTCCTTGGTTGAGCCACGCGCGATGCTCTAGGTCGTACATTCCTGTCGGGAAATTGAAAATGTAATTATTTAAATATATAGCAAGTTATTGCTAGATCAAGGTTTTATTCGACTTCTTTCAATTCTCTACATCAAAAAGACAGACACGCATTTAAAAAAAAACCTATAATACTTCTCTTTTTAATTGATTACATTCGATGAAAAACAAACAAAAAGTAAAAAATTACTTTGTTCTAAATTTTAGATTAAAAACACATGCAAAATAAAAAGAAACGAAAACTTGTTTAAAAATTTATGTCAGAAACATTGAACTGATTAAAATGTTTCAAGTGACGATGAACTAACCAATTCCCTGAGGGCCTTTTCATTCGTGTGCCGTCATTAAGGTCGTTACCACCGTGGTTATTTTTTGCTCTTATTGTGTATATCAATGTGCACGCTCGCATACGACTTTGTCACTCGTTGATTTCTGCACATTTATGCTTGGCAGCCATCTTACGTTTTATCGAAAAAAGCAGATTGTTTTTTAGCAGATTTGATTATAAAAAACAAATGAAACATTTTTAGCTATAAAAATTATTTTTCTTTTGATTTTAATGAGTAGGTTTTAGAAAACAAAACGAATTTATCTTAATTTCTATGAAATTGTATGAATTACTATCGACTTGTATATAAAATTAGCCCACTTGCGCCTACGCCAATGATCTACTTTCTATAACTGATCCACCTTATACACTTTATGTTGACTTTAAGTCTGAGTGATTACGCTCTATAAGATACTTGAGATACTTTTCGAATACATCTCATTGTATATCATTTTATTTCCAAACAAACTGAAATTAAAATCAAAATAAAAAATCAGTTTCACAAAAACTGTAATTTTGTTGTAAAGTGTTAATGACAAATTGATTGATTCCGATCTCGTGTGAAGAAATTAAAAAAATTGGCAACGTTCCAAGCTCGAGAGAATATGTGACACGTCGTTTGACGTGGTTGAAAAATGATCTGAACGAAGAACCTTTTGTCACTCTCATTTGAACAAACACATGGGTCGAAACAAAACCACGAATAATTTTTTTATTATTCACCATACAATTTCTTTGACGATAAAAAATGATTAAGAATAAAGTAATATTCTTAATGTAAAGCAATGCTTAATTTCAAGGCTTGGCGCGATTTATTTATTATTTATAATTTCCATTATAAAACCAACGTTTCAAATGAAATTAATCTATAAATAAAAATAATTTTGCAAATATAGCCTCGAGATGTGCAATATTGTTCCAAATATAGATAATACCATACTACAAAAATTGATCGATCAATAAGCAATTTTTTTTTGTTGAAAACATGAATTGAAAGATTTGATTGAAACCGCACATGCAAAAATGCATCCACCAGTGATTAATCATTCTATTCATCATTCGAATTTATTTACATTTAAATTGTACCGCGATTTTCGAACGAATAAATAATTTATTGCTTCACTAATGCATTCAGAAGTAATGCACCATTGATACATCGAATGGAAACTTTGATTATTTCCTCAAGCATAAAAACAAGACTTGTTTATTATTTTCATCATTAAACAATTCTGCGTGATATATTATGTACAAAAACAATATTTTATGCAAAAACAATTGAAATTATTCCACCTGTTTAATCTTGCTGTTTTTCTGGCCAATTGAATGATCAATTACACCACTGTATACCTTTCAGTTAGTTTCAATTTCACACGTTAACACTCAAGGGGTTAACTAATCGAATGAGTTGGAGCATAAAATTATTTGGAAACTTACCAATTATTCAATGAGATAAGTTCATTTTCAACTTTGTCTACAAGAAAATGCTGTATTATAATTCTTTTTGTATTTCTTATATTGGATATTATTAGATGGCATTTCTTATCGAATTTAAATGAAAATATACAATTGTATCATGATTAATTCAATTGTTCAAGATTAACATTTAGTTAAGAAAGTCATTCAGAAGTGGATACGTTCAGATATAGCGTATTAAAAGTACTTTCTGGCTCGTACTTCGATTTTTATATAATTAAATTATGTTTAAATTATAATTAAAAAAACATATTTTGTTTTGCTGCTGCACCCTTACCAGAGGCTCATTGATCAATCACCTCTTTTACCGTTTTTACTAATAACTTCTTAATGCCAAAAAGACTTTAATTTAATGTAATTTCAATATCAAATCATTTGGAATGATCATTTCCAATAATTAGTTATAATGTCTAAATATTTTTATGCATTCCATTTTGTCTTCTTAATAATAAAAACCACAAATGGCATAAAATTATGAGCACATTTTTGTTTTTTTTTCCAAAATTTTAATGCGCAAAAAAAGGTTCTGTCAACATAAACCAGTTCTTATACGTTCTGAACGTATAGTTACTAGTTTTTTGAAGTAAGTTCCAACATAACTCTACGACAATAGACCAATTACATTTAGACATCATAATTCCTCAAATGTGCAATGCATCATAAAACTATAAATTGAGGAACCAATTGCAATTGTTAATTTATTGATAATGTTACTTTGGTCTTTTTAATACTGAATATATTTGCATGTTTTCTGGACTTATAAATACATTCGCAATGAATAGTCTGAATAAGAAAAAAGCGTCGTCCAAATAATCTTCTCGATTAGACATAGCATTTTTCAAATTCTAGAGAACTGTGCTCAGAATTGAACAATTTTTTGTCTAATCATGACAAAGTTTATTTTATTCTCAACGAAAACCAAACATTCATAATAATGATACAATAATAATAATAAAAAAAAAGAATTCTACATACCTTGACTTCATGGTATCATAGGTCAAGGTATGTAAAATCAACAGCTTTCATGTTTTCTAGCTCTTTAGTAAATATCTAAAGACTGAAACAAGAACGTTTTAAATAAGTTAAAATTCTCTTTTGTATTTTCGTCCCTGTACTAAATAGCGAGCTTTCATGTTCTTTTCATGTGTCCGAACAGAGCAAGTACACAACCATCGATAACTGTGAACGAGTTGCAAAACGCAAGTTTAAATTTAATCGAAATATCAAAGTCGATATCTCAAGTGTTTTTATTTAAAAGTTTATCTCATATTATTTTTATCAATCCCTGTAAGAGTACCCTGAGCGATTAAGTCGGCATGCTTTGATTTAAAAATAATTTGCAAATGCATCATTCTGATTGATAAAGTAATATAAAAGCACTTAATAAATGTCTGTATTTTTCACAGACAAATTGAACGGAAAAATTAATTAGACTGGTTTGAAAATTGCTCTCTGAAAACTGTTTTTTAGATAATTATAATTTAAAAAATTTTTTTATCATAAAAATGACATTATTTCATTAGTTTTTTGATTTTCAATTTTGTTGTGCCTGATTTTTGATTAATTATATGTTTTAGTTGAAATAATATTGATTAATAAATGTCTAAATCTTGTGTGATTACAGTTCAATGAGTTAAATACTATTCCGATTGGACATAGTTCGGACCAATATACTCATGAAATTATTCAGCTACGATGACTGCACAGACAACTCCAAATCGTGTCGTTACGATTGCTGTTAGCGTAATGAGTATTCTTCTATTGGTGGTGCTACTATTGCTTTTGTTACTTATCTTGTGGAGAAGTAAACCGCCGTCACTTTATGAGAGGACCGTTTACCTAAATCAAAACAGAACAATGACTTTTCTCAACGAAACAACTCATTTTGATACTCAGTTGCAAATGAAAGTATCCAAAAAGACTGAAATTGAGCAAAAAGACATTGGTAAGAAATTTTCATATTCATTTTCACTTTTAAATATTTTGTTTGTTTGTTTTATTTTTGCTTGCACTAATGAAGTCGTTTCAAATTTCCTTTCATGTTTGCAATTTCTCAAGACCCGACTTGTTTCTTTATTTATTTTCTTCTACGAACATATAGGAACCAATAAAAAAGTATTTGATCTATGTGGTCTTGCTAAACTTTCTCTATGTCATTTTTAAATTAATCTTCCTGTTCTACCATCCTGTACAATAGATTTCGTTCCTGCCCACGCTGTCGCTCCTTTAGTACAAGGAAAAGCTCACTTTGAAAGGCGATACAATATAAAATTTGAAGAGCTGAATTAAGCTTAAAAGACTCAAGTCATTTTAGAAGAGAAAAGATGATCATTTGCAAATGGTTCATCGAAAGTGAAACAATAAAATAAATAAATAATGAATATAAATTAGACGAAAATTAGGTTTTGGGATTGTTGATGTCTACTCTATTTCAGTCATTCGAATGTTCAAAAAATATAACACAATTCACTAGTTTCCGCCCGGCAAGTTTATAACTTAAGACTAAAACTATGTATTAGTTTATTTGGAGAACTATGGTATGGCATTCGTACGTTCTTATTATTAGATCTTAGGTATTGAACGGTTGCGTTTTTTCATCCCGGTGTTCAAACCCGAAATGTGGAACAAGATTTTTAAATTATTCTTTTACTATCTTTTACTATATAACAATAGTTCAAATCACGTATATTGACGTAAGTGAAAGTTTTGATAATATTTTTGTGTTGCACTCGGTTTCTAAAATAAATCTTAATGAATGAATAAATTATTTTACATACGAGACTATTGAACATTTTAAATACAAATGTCATGATCACTGTCATCAGGTATTTAAAAAATATCGCCGTTTTTTTGAATTTGAAGTTGTTGTAATTCTTGACGCTGATAGAAATGTTATAAAAATCATCTTATTTTGTGAGTTGCGATATGCACAAAATTTTAGAATAAACATCTGCACTGCAAGTTGTAATTTTTGTTTATATCAATTTTCAGCGGAGATTTGTATTTTGATATGCGAATGCTGGACGACGTTCATTCAACTAACAAGTTTGCCATACCGTAATGCATGATATCAAGTTACTTGTGTCTGTAAGCACTTTTACGCATATCAGAAAGAGAGAATTAAATAAATATTCGTAACCAATTAACTTTGAAAAAAGATTCAATTAGCTTGTTTCAAATTTTTATAATTTGACGTCATCATGCTCCTGTTTTATAACATGCGAGATTTAAAATTCATCTCTCAACTTAATTGAAATTATTCTGTTTTTTTTCACTTTATATTTTCAAGCAATCCTTTAGAGTGATTAGAGGAGAAACAATATGTTAAAACAGATTTTGTTAAAAAATAATACAAATTAATTTTCATGTCCACTTTTTCGGATTGTTTTCTTTCAATAATTTCAAACTATTCACAAAAAATGAAAGTGATGCAAACCTGAATTAATAAAATTCTAATTCCTGAAAGATGAAAAAAAAAGAATACATTCATGATATTTTTTATTTTTATTTTCAAACAGTACATGGAAATTAAAACAAAATCATGGATAAAAAAAATTATATATAATCATTATTTATGATTATCTATGAACATTTACTGTACTTTTTGTTTAGATCAGGGAAGTGAATTTTAAATTCAGAATAAGCTTTATGTACAAATTGTTTTAAACCTAATATGTCAAAAAGTTATAAAATAAAACACTGTGTCTTGATCTGCAATATTATAAATTTAGGGTTGAAATTTGGTAAGTTTGCTGGAAAATATATTGCCTTTAGTATAGTGGGGATTAGTAGTGTTTATATTAATAGCATTAGTATAAAAAATTACAAAAACATCTGATTGTTTTGCGAAATGACATGTCTCACCTTAAAGTTCAAGGACTAATATTTAGGTGTTAAATAATAAAAAATAATTTTGTAGTTATAAACAAATTAATAATTAAATTGTTGTTTTACAATTTCGAAAATTTATTTAGTTTTCAATTAGATCTGAATAATGCGTGATAATTGCAACTTTGTGGAATATAAGCTTGAAATCAGAAATCAATTATTCGCCAATTATTGTGACAAATTTTTATTCCCTTTGCATAAATATGAGCGGATTATTCGAACTTAGCTATGCACCTATATGCAAAACCGCGTGTACAGTCTACTATCAACTTCAGGCGAATCACATATAATCACGTAATTATCAATGATTACATAGAATAAGATAATAACATATAATTATTTGTAATGATAAATACAACAGAATGCAGCTGAATAGAAATGTATTTATTTGTTGCACTCGAGAATTAATGACTTACTTTGCAATCACACATTATAATTTGCTGAACGACTTCATTGCTCTTATAATAAAATTTAAGTTCTTATTTATTTTCCTTCGTTTATTTTTAAGTCTCATTTTTCTAATGATATTTTTTTAAAACAATTTGTTTTTCTAGTTTATAATCAAATACTGAGATTCATTAAATGATTCTTGTTTTTTCAAGCTGGCTCAAGTAATATTAAGATTCAGAAGTATGAAAGGGACACAAATTATATTTGGGGAATGTGGCGAGACGAAATTTTGACCGAATCGGAAGGAGATTGGGAATACATCAAACCACTGAAACTCATTCACAATTTGTATGAAGACCCAAGTAAGTTGTCAAATGAATATCTTTAATTTGAATTTTGAGAAATAATACCAAAAAGAAATTTATTTATTTGCAGTAGTTGAGGGTGTTGCAAGACACCACAGTGGCCACTTTCGTCATGGGCTGATTAAAATATGGGATCCTCACCCGCAATACGAATTTGAAGCTTTCGGCAGAAAGTTTCGACTACAACTCACTCACGACTCAGAGTTCATAGCAGAAAATATTAAAGTAAAAATAAACTTGTCATCCTACGATAATGTTCACTTGATTTTTTTATTAATTTCTAGTTCATTTGGTTGATTTTGCAGTTGATACACATGAGTTCAAATATAGCAAAAGTCGAAACTTTTGACCATCATTTGGATTGTTTGTACACTGGTGTAGTCGATGGAGATCCAAAATCTATAATTAGCGTTAGTTTATGCCATGGAATGGTGAGTAAGTTTGATTTGCTGTGAGCAATATAAACGTACGTTACACAAGAGCATGTCTGTTTTGATTTTGCGCACAAATAATTTCAATTAGCTGAGAAACGATGGGCACGTTTTGAAAATCAACAGAACTATACAAAATTTTGCACATCAATTTTGTATCGATTAATTTCGTTAAGATTTAATATAAGATGCAATTTTAAAGAGAAATTTAATTGGAAAATCCGCAGCCCAACGTGCAAGATTTAAGATCAAACAAAGACTCTGTGTTTTAAATTGGATAGAATTTCTCCTTTGTGCACTTCTATAAATGTTCTGTATGCGTCACATAAAAACAATACGATCTTTCTCTCTCTTATGGTTTGTAGTTGAATTTTTCCTTTTTTTAATCGTGTAATTTCATTCATGGGTTTTCGTCACTCAACTAGCGATGTGAAGCTTGATATACGACTTAATAACTGTAAACATTTGTCTCACTAATAATTTATCTCCTTTATAATAGACAGGACACCTAAAGACTTCGACTGGAAATTATTTGATCAAACCGACTGAAAAATGGTCTAATAATAAAAGTTGTCCCGTCGGTTCGCCTCTTCAACATGCTATTCTTCGCGTTCGCAAGTTTACTACCAAGTCAACCAATGTCAATTACAGCCAAGATGATGATTTTACATCAAATAAATACAAATGTGGTGTTCTTGGTAAGGTGCAAGAATGAATAAATATAAATTGTGAAATTTAATTTCACTAACAATTGTTGACAATTTGTAATAATAAACGCGCGTAGCAGATGATGAGCACATCAATGATTATTATTTGAAAACGTTCTCAAAGTATTTTTTCTGACAAATCTTCAATGTTAAAGCTAACAAACATAGAAGAGCGAGACGAAGACAGTTAAAAAGAACGAGAAGAGATTTACAGCCAAATTCAAGTGACAGTGTAAAACTTAAAGCAAAGAATAATAGGTAAAATTAATACATAAATTAATCATTTTACAAATGGGAAGATGTTTGTTTTATCAATATTATTATTTACTTTTTAGTTTTTTACAAGAAAGAACCAAGTCGTTAGAGGATGACGATAAGAAGGATAATACAGAGATGAAATTTCGTGAAAAGAATGACAGGACCAACAGCTCGTATGATAATTCTGTTTTAAGACTCAGAAGAGCTCTTCCATTACGGGAGTATTATATAGAAGTTATGGTGGTTGCTGATGCAAAAATGGTCCAGTATCATGGCAAGGATCTCTTCGGGTACATTTTGGTGCTCATGAAAACGGTGAAGATCCGATGATAATACATCAATCCTGAATTTCAACCTAAATTTATACATATTTTTCATTTTATTTTAGGTGTCTCGAATTTATAAGGATCGTTCCATAGGCAACCCGGTCAGTATTGCTTTAGTCAAAGTCGTAACGACTGTGGAAACTTTTGGTACGCAGTACAGCAGTAATGATGGCACTTCAGCTTCAGATATGTTGAGACGATTTTGCCTGTGGCAGAAAAGGCATAATCCCAGCGAGCCATCTTACGAACACCATGATATCGCATTATTATTAACAAGGTAGCATTTATTATTTCGTAAAAAGTAACTATAATTAGCATCAAATTTTGAAGATCGTGAAATTGCACAAATTTTGTTTCCCTCTTTATGTAGGGAAAACTTGTGCCATAATCCACAACAAAAATTATGCGATACCTTAGGATTAGCCGAGTTGGGTAGAATGTGTTCTGCTGCATCATCTTGTGCCATAGTTCAAGATAACGGCTTAGCAGCTGCGTTTACGATTGCTCATGAGATTGGGCACGTGTAAGTTTATTTTATCTACTTATTGCAAATAATTATCTTTCGTTTAGTATTAACGTTTATTGTCTTTAGACTTAATATGCCACACGATGACGATTCAAAGTGTAACGCGCATCGAAATAACACGGGAGTTCATCACATCATGTCACGTATGCTGGACGATAATACGTTTCCTTGGGAATGGTCGACGTGTTCAAAGCATTACATCACCGAATTCCTTGAGTATACATAAAAAATCTTATGCCGCTTGATTTATCATCCGACAGTCGCGACAGTTAACGGTTTGTAAACATTACAGGTCCGGAGCAGGAAATTGTCTACTCGACAAACCAGGGACAACAACAACAATCTCATCTATTGATAATTTACCTGGTGAAATTTACACCGAAAATAAACAATGCGAATTGGTGTTTGGTCCTGGCTCAACTGTCTGCCCGCACATGGTTAGCGATGGTAAGATTGAACTGAAGTCACACAAATTCTCTCGTCATCATGATTTTCAATTATCACGTTCAATAATTTGAACAAATATATGTTTTAATATTATCGGTCAGGCAGCTTGCAAAAAATTGTGGTGTACCGCACCGTATTGGGACAGAACGGAAAAGTGTCACACTCAACATATGCCGTGGGCTGATGGAACGGCTTGTGGCAAAGGGAAATGGTGCCATAGAGGTGAGTGTGTCTCGCGAAGGAACCTCCAGCCCATCGATGGACAGTGGAGTGACTGGGGTCGCTACGGAGAATGTTCCAGGACCTGTGGTGGTGGCATCAAAAGCAAAGTTCGCGAGTGCAACAATCCTGCACCTCAGCATGGAGGAAACTATTGCGTCGGCGAGAGGATCAAGTATCGAAATTGTGCCACCAAAGATTGTCCACCTGGAACTCCGGATTTCAGGTAAATTTTTGTTTTTCAAAGCTTTATAGAAATTTTTTCAATAGCTGACATTTGAAATTTATGTTCAGGGAAGAGCAATGTGCCAGGTATAACAATAACAATTTTAACATCCAAAATTTGGACCGCGAAGTCAAATGGCAAGCAAAATATACTCGTAGTGAGTTTTCACTTGAATAAATAATGATTTTGATCGCGGATCAAACGGTTCACAAGATGTATAATTCAGTATTATTTGTCCGCAGTACTTCCGGAAGATCGATGCAAACTTTATTGTCAAGTAGAGAGCAATCAGTATTATTTGTTACGAAATAAGGTGATAGATGGTACAACGTGCGGACCTGATACTTTTCATATGTGTGTCGATGGACGATGTAAACCTGCTGGCTGCGATCACGTTCTGAATTCAACAGCCGAGCTTGATACATGCGGTGTGTGTCGCGGCGACAATTCCTCTTGCCAAAGAATTACAGGCTATTATAACTCTAGTGAATATGGTTATCAGCGGGTCACGAAAATTCCAGCGGGTAGCAGTTTCATTGACATCAAACAATATGGCTGGGCTAAGTTGGCTAATGACAGTAATTACCTAGGTAAAATTCGATTAACGTTTCGTTTCATAATTACAGAAAGTAAAATTATTTATAAACACAACTTTGGAGTTCAGATCTTAATTCAAATTTTCGTATAGCTCTTCGCGTTGGTGAAAATGGAAAGTATATTATAAATGGTAATTTCATGGTGATGCACAGAAAAGTCATCGTCCAACCGGGTCTCACTATTGAGTACAGTGGACCAGAGGCTGTAGTTGAACGGTTAAATAGTTCTCGACCGATCGGAGTTGATCTTTTAGTTGAGGTGATTAAAATTAAAAGCAAAATATGTCAAAGTTGATTATGAAGTTCAATTAAACAATAATTAAATCATGTTGTGATTCACAGGTGTTATCGGTGGGCAATGTTCTACCGCCTCAGATAACTTTCCAATATACCGTACCTAAACATATAATCTACGGTTTCAATTGGATCTTATCTGATTGGAGTAAATGTAACCGAGCCTGTGAAGGTATGAAGTATCGCAAAGCACAGTGTAAAGGAATTAAGAATGGCGATGTTATGTCGGACGAGTACTGTCGGAATGTTCAAAAACCTGAGGAAGAAAGTTTAAGCTGTAATCAACATTGTATTCTTCAGTAAGTTTGATTTTGATATTTTTATTTAATAAAACCAAATTCATTATTTTTTAATTTTCTTGTAGGTGGCAAGTAACATCTGTATCAGAATGCTCAAGCTCCTGTGGCCCAGGTACACAAAGCGTCAAGTACAACTGCGTTCAAGTTTTTCACTTACATTCAGTCTCTCAAACAGTGCCACATCATGTGTGCTCTCATTTGGAACACAGGCCTCAAGTACGAAATTGTACAGGTTCGTGCAAAGACGTTCGCTGGTCTTATGGTGAATGGAGTACCTGTACAGTGTCATGCGGCGGAGGAACTCAAACAAGGAATGCTGTTTGCATTGCTGATTCAAATAAAGAAATTGTGTCTGACGACAAGTGTCTTTCTGAAGAAAAACTTGTCAATCGTACTTGCAATCAGGATTACTGTCCTAAATGGGAATACGCTGATTGGACTCCGGTAATGTTTACTGCTATGACATACATTATAACTGTAACAGTTCGTTAAAAGGATTATTATTTGATTTGGCAAATGATTTTAGTGCTCTGTCACTTGCGGCAAAGGGTGGAGGGAAAGAACCTACTGGTGTCAAATTAATAATCGAGTTGTGGCCATGAAAGAATGCAATGATGTTTCTCCCAAGTTAAAAGAAGTTTGCGATGCAGGGCCTTGTGAAAAATGGTATACTAAAGAATGGAGTGATGTAAGCAAAACTGTAAATGGAACATTTTATAATTTAAATATGGTTTATTGAATGTCTTCTTGAAATCGTTTTCGATTGTTTACAGTGTTCTATGACGTGTGGTGAAGGTGTTCAGCACAGGATTGTTATTTGTAAAACGATGGATAATTTGTTAAGCAATTTTTGCAATGCAACATTCAAACCGGCAGAGACAAAAACGTGTTATTTGGCGCCTTGTCCCGTACGTAAAGAATGATAGTTTATTAACAAATTCATCATTAACTATCAAGATTGTCCATTTTTGCATCAACGTGATATTTTAAAAGAGTGAAATTTATCGTTTTTAGGTTCTTTTGGTAGACCTTCAGGGTACGATCAATGAATCGTCAAAGAAAAATATCGCTATTGAGAGCAATTTCATTACTCCCCACAAAGCTGAATATGAATGGCATATCGCTAGTTATGGAAAAGTATATTACCAAATTGAAGACAGTTAAAAAAGTGAAGTATTCTAATGACTTTTTTTAAACTCATTGATAACTAATTTTAGTGTTCCAAATCATGTGGAAATGGGATAGTTAATAGAGTGGTAAAATGTATTTCAATCAGTACCAAAATGATTCACCCAAGTCAGTTTTGCGATGAAAGTTCACGACCTTCTACAATAGTTCAGTGCAATAGTCATCCATGTCCTAAATGGAATACAAGTGAATGGAGCCAGGTATAATTGTTTTCTTGCAAATTAACCCCTTAACTATCTTCTTATTTTTACATGTTCTAATTGATATTAGGATAATAAAATTTTTTTTTAATTTATTTTCTTTTTTGATATTTTGACATCCTGTATTAGAGTAACGGTGAATCAAATTTTATTAACTACAAATTAAAAAATGAATGAAATTTTTTTTCCTCAATATTTTAAAGAAGTATTCCAAAAAAACTATTGAAATCAACATTTCTTAACGATCACTTATACAAAAGTTTAAGTATTATAATACATCATAATATATTTTGTCAAAAAATACAAACTAACTAAATCATTAATCATATAAAAAGAATGACATTTGAATAAATTTATGGGTAGATTGAAGTAGCTGTAAAAAACATAAATTTTGAATTTCAAAAATTTTGAACTTCAGTGTAGTGTCAAGTGTGGGGAAGGTTATCAAATTCGAACAGTTCGATGCCAAGGTTCAAGAGGTCAGGTGTTAAAAGACAATGATTGCTCGATAAAGTCAAAGCCTAAACACAATCGAAAATGTCAAAGATACTTCTGTGGCTCGGACAGATTTTATAAATGGCATACATCCAATTGGAGTGAAGTGAGATTGCGTTTTTTATTTCATTCTTTTTATCTTATTTTTTATTGTTATTGGGATAGGTTTTCTTATTTAATTTGTCTAAAAAAATTTTAGTGTTCAACAACTTGCGGAGAAGGTGTGCAGATTCGCAATGTAACATGCCATAGAACGAATATTTATGGCTGGAAAGATTTAAATCCTTCGCATGAATGTTCTATAGCTAGAAGACCTAGAGTAATGCAGAGGTGCAAAATTCGTGATTGTAACGACATTTATTATTGGAGCACAGGAGAATGGAAAAAAGTATTATAACTAAGATTATTAGTCATTAAAATAAAATATTTTATGCTGCATTTATTTATTTTTATTTTTCACAGTGCAGTCATACTTGCGGAAAACATGGCAGACAAACGCGAAGACTTTTTTGTCATGATACTTCAGGAAGAAAAGTACCAAGGACTAATTGTTCCAAAGAGTCGAAACCGAAAAGAAAACAAAAGTGTAATCAAAAACAATGTGGCCCAGCTACTTGCCAAGATTTAAAGCAGCGTTTCTCATTGACTAGAGATGGAGAATATGACCTCATCATTGGTAATCAAAATATGTCAATCTATTGTCACGGAATGAGTACCAATGATCCGAAAGAATATCTCACACTGCCTGCGGGATCTCAAAAAAATTATGCTGAGATTTATGATAAAAGGTTATTATAAGAGAGATAAAATTTTGAGGATTTTTTTGATTCCAAAATTTGATTGCTTGATTAAATATTTAAGGTTGCTGAATCCACAAACGTGTCCTTATAATGGAGTACGAAATGACAACTGCAACTGTTTTACGGATCAGGAATTGATTTCTGGAAAAACTATGTTTAGTAAGATCCGCATAGATACTGTTAAGTTATACATAATCGGTGAGAACAAACATCTGTTTATAAAATTGAAATTGTATCCTTCTTAAAAATAGGATAATATTAACAGTGATATTGTACAATAATGATAATAATAATTTTATTTTTAGCCAATGACTATACATTTTCGTGGACGGAAGGAGCAAACAAAATAGAATATGGCAAGGCAGGTGATTGCTACAGTTTGCGAAATTGTCCGCAAGGAACATTTAGTATCAATCTGAGTGGAACATTGTTTCAAATCGAATCACAAGTCACGTGGACTACTCAAACCATGCGAGCCTATCATTCTGTCACAAGAATAGTAAGTATTCTCGTTAGAATAGAATTCATCATCGTTAAATAGTATATAATGAATATTTTTATTTCAGAATGACCAATACATAATCGGCAAATGCGGTGGTTATTGTGGCTTTTGTGCACCATCAACGGAGCTGAAACTGATTGTAATTGAACCATGAAATTCATTTAATTAACAAATTTCGAACAATGAAGAATTTGACCATGACACAAAAATGTTAAATAACCAAATTTTGTGAATCGTTTAGATTAATTATTTATTAATGTGACCTATCAATGACAATATTTTTAAAACTCTGTAAACATTTTTATATTCATGTACATATAGTTTCCAAACTTGACGAATTATAAGTATAATTCCTGCGTGCAATACTAACTTATCTGTAGAATTTATTGCGTAGATTCTTGTAACTAACGGTTATAATTCTGTGACAAATTTTAATAACTAAGGGAGTATGTATAATGAATGTACTACCTATACTCTTAACTGGTTGCCACAGAATTATTTGAGGTTAATATACAGTATTCAACCTTGCGAATTATTAGAATTTTTCAATGTACCCTATTATAATATTTTTTATTATTTATTACTTTATGTTTAGTACAGAATTACTGGATAAATGAAAAAAGCATTTTACAGATAAGAAATCGCAATATTGACGCTGCATCTTGTAAAGTAATTTTCTATATAAATTATGATTAATAACTTCAAATGTTATTCTCAACTTTTAAAATTGAATTGAAAAATAAGTTTACGCAATAAAAAATAATCTAGTCTTGAAAAAACAATATCTGACATGAAAAATAATATACAGTCGCACATGAATATATTTGACATAATGAATGAATGAATGATACATAAATGTAATTTTATATTGTCAGTCTTACATATTAGATTGTGCCATATTATACATTGTATGTATAATTCAAGATTAAAAATTTGACTACACTTTGTACTTAATGTTTGCTTCATTTCAATCGCTAAAACATTTCTGATTTGACGTAATCAAAAATGTAGGTGTAGTATTTTTTAGCGAATAAAAACAGTGAAATGTAAAAAATATTTGTTTGCAAATACATTAAACCATTTTGTTCGCACACCCTGTTCAAACAAAACACACTCAAATTCTTCTTCGTTATGATCGTGATATATCTGTAAAAACACAAAACTTAGTTTTGAATTAAAAAAATTATTTTTGTGGTAAGTTGATCAGTTTTGTGCGAGTATGACATTAAAATCTCAAGAATTCACGAAGCGAGAGTTTCCGATTCCGGTGTGTTGCGCGAAGAGGGATTCGTGTACCTTGAATCAGTTTTCGGGTACCGAGTTGGAGCAGTCCAAGGCGTTCAATCAGAAAATCGTACGACGCAAGTATATATATATATATTCGGATTTCAGAAAAATAGAAATAGAAACAATTTTAAAAGGAATTTGTAACCTGTTATTTATTTTCTTATAAAGTCGCAGATTTTTCATGTCTCGAAAAGCAAAATTAAATGAGAATGAGAATGTAAGCAAGTTTTATATATTTTTTTTCTTATGGTTATAGTTCGTAATATTTATTGAAAAATAATAGGACATCCAACGTTGCATAAATTAAATTTATCGACCAACTATAATACATAAATGCTTACTATGTTTATAGGTTTTGTTACCAAGAAATCTTTGAACGGAAACGAATTCACTGGTTCGTGATGAATTTTATGAAACAGATTAAGATGTGCCTTGGATTGATAGTTCATCAGAGGAAATTTCAGAAAACGATGAAAATTGCACTGAAACATGGTCTCGGAATATATTAGAGCATACTGTGCATCCTTATACTAAAGAAAGGAAACCTCTGCACAATCTTCCGCCAGGTGCATCAGAGAAAGATTTTGTTAATCTATTCTTTGGAGATGATGTTTACGAGCATATTGCTGAAAAAACGAACAATCACGCTAGATACTTACTAAAACAAAGTGGAAAAGATGACGAGTGGTGTGACACAACTGCGAAGCTTTTCTCGGTATAGAGCTGTACATGGCCATTTACAAGTTACCAGAGGTTACATCCTACTTTTTTGATGACTTGATTTCTTGCAACATTGTTAAAAATTGTATGACGT